>MNCI01009117.1:123781-135479 GCA_015680685.1 Gnetum montanum | reverse complement strand
TGAATAGTTATTCTTACCTCCCAACATCCATCTAGCACATGTTGGACTCTAAAATGGATCCCACATAACCTAGAACCCCTCCAAGTATCTCCAGCAGCCTTGGAGCCTCACCAAACTTAGTCAAAACTAGTTGAACCCTAGGATTTTGTGTTTTTCATGTTAGGGGAGACTTCTTCCACACTCATCCTTTCACACTCAACATGGATAGATGGGGGAAAGCCAAAAATAACCTAATTTGATGACTTAATGACCATTTTTTGATGCATGTTGACCCCTAAACTTTGCTAGAACCCTCCGAAGTTTTCAAAAGCTCCAAAATGGATAAAAAATAGTATAAATCTACCACCCACTCTCATCCACATTAGGGCCACCATTTCCAATATGGAAGAAATAGGGGAAGTTGCATGAGGTACTTCAAACTATCAAATCTTGACACCCAACATTGACCATCAATACTGGCAACCCTGAAGGTCGACATGCATGGTTGATCAGCTGCATATCTGGACTAGATCTAACTTTCTTGATTCAAAGGGCCTCTTCCACACTTAGCCTTCCACCCCCAACATGAAAAAAGAGGGAAGCCTAAAAACCCCCTTGATGAGAGTGGTTATTCTAGCGGTTACTCTAGTAGTTATTCTAATTATTAGAGCAGTTACTCTAGTGGTTACTCTAGCAGTTACTCTAATTATTAGAGTGGTTACTCTAGTGGTTAATTTAGTAGTTATTCTAATTATTAGAGTGGTTACTCTAATTATTAGAGTAGTTGCTCCCAAGCCTATAAATATAGTGCCCAGGTGCACAATTGAGAGAAGTCTTTTAGCAGTCAAGTAGCAAAAATCTGGTAGTCTATTTGAAAGTTAGAGTATTTTCAAGTGCCCGTAGTAGGAGGTCTAAGTGTGGAAGGATCTTTATTCGAGCATTGTGTACCTAAGCACACCTTGTGCACGGCAATAAAGATGAGCTCTNGATGCTGGTGTTAGGATTAGTTAGAACTTAGTTAATGAGTAGTTAAGTTAAATTAGTCACTTAGTTACCTCTCTCCTTCGCTACTAGTGCAGGACATAAAAACATAAAAGCTATAAAAATCATATGCCTCAAGCTTACTTAACCATACAATCATGACATATAGGTAAGCTTGGAAAGAAAATGATCAACCAACCATTCTTATTCCATAAGGGCAGATAAGCACTTAGTCCTTGGAATTTGACCGAATCGTGTGTGAAATGCTCGTATTCGTATGGTTGAGTGTAGGGGTACCTCGCTACTCATCATTGGCGCTGTTGCCAGGGACTTAGTTGTTTGTGCGCTAACTAGAACATTGGAAATCATTCACATTGTTGGAATGAACCATTAGGGTTGGTTGAGAAAATAATAAACAAGAATACATTGCACACTGAATAGACAAGTATGTCTCCTTCTTCGTATGAAAGCGCCTCATCGCCTAGGTCTGAAACAGGAAATAGTTGATAGTGTAATACACATGATGTTGATCCACCAGTTCCTCAACAAGTTCGAGTGGTATATATTCATCCCGATGAGTATATACTAGAATTCACCTTTATCCTTCATCAAGATGAACAACTGTGTTAGTGAGACTTAGAAGGTAACATAGTGTTATCTCCCGATCATTCAGTCCCAAACATGCTTCTTCATGCTCTTACACGAATTGGCATGCCGCACTTACATGTAGATTATGTTGTGCAAGGCCATGAATCAAGAGAATACCATCCCATGGAGGCACAATGTCAAAGAGGCTTGCAATAGGAGAGACATCATAAGTCTTTGAAGGGTAAGTGGTCCCAGGATGCCCCATGTCTTAAGCGAAAATGAGGGTGGTGAACCTACCTCAGGCAATTGCCCACACAATGATGTTCCTCCCATTGACTTTGGCCAAGGGGTTATGTATCAAAACCTTCATTCCACTATTCATAATCCAGGTTCTAATACCCATGGGCATAAAGGGTCCAGAAAAGGGACATGAACTCATGATAAAGGCGGACATTCTGATCGCAATTGCAATTGGGGCCGAGATCGTAGAAGAGAAGGTAGCAGACACTGTCATGGTGATGGTTCCCCTTATTATTCACCTTCATCATCTCCTTCATCCTCTCCTTTAATATTCAGATGTGGTCATAAAGAAAAAGCCTATGGGGATAAAGGTAGGCAAAGTGGAAGTCATATACGAAATAGCTAGGAAAGGGGACGAGGGCACTCTAGAGAGTCACGACATAGAAGAAGGGAGAGTAGGGAACAACATAGGCATCATAGATGCCATGGATGAGATGATCACGATGAAACCTTCCTCACTACTTGAAGTATGTTGGACATAACTGAGGCTGTTAGAATTTCAACAAGGCATCAAAAAGATAGTAGGATCAAGATATTAGATATGAACTACATCCCACGATTTGAAGGGGGATACAATGCTAATCCTTAGAATCATTTACAAGAATTCCATGATGTGTGTGCCTTACAAAACATAGAGAATGAATAGAAAAAACTTAAGTTATTTCTTGTAGACACTAGGTAAAGAAGCAGAAAGCTAGTACCTATCTTTAGAACTAGAATTTATTCGTAGATTGTGTACTATGTTAGAATTTTTCAATGATAGGTACCAAATGTACTCGCAAGTGTCTAACTTGTGAAAGAAAATCTAAGGCTAGAAACAAGGAGGACATGAACCCTTGGATGCTACCATGGGCCAATACTATGCACTATTACATCGTTGTCCTAGCCATGATTATTCACAAAGGGATCAGCTACGTCATCTTGTGGATGGGCTTAGGCATGAACTAAGAAGAACCCTTGGGACTTATGCCCAAGGAAGACTATCCGAGCTTAGGTCGCATCAAATTCAAAGACTATTGGAGCAAGTTGCTAAGGAAGAAGGTGAGCTACAGAAGAGAGAAAGTGTGGAAGAGTATAATCAAGAGCCTTCCCTTCGAAAGAGGGAAGTAATATTTTGTAAGGATGAAGAAGAGTCGCCACTCAAAGAGATGGTGAATAGGAAAAATTTGCCTATCCAAAAGATGACATCAGAAGTTTTGGCAAAGATAGAACAAATGTGGGATTCCCTAGACAATAGATTTCAAATTGTTCTTAAAATTGTAGAGGATTCTAGAGAGCAAGGTAGTGAGAAAAGAAAAACGAAAGAGGCTGAACATGCATGTAGCAAGGGTAAGGGCAAAGTTGCCATTATTGAAGAGGTTGTGGATTTGGAAATAGACAATGATAGTGGATGTGAGATATGTTAATATGACCATCCTAAGGGATGTTACCCTATAATCTCCCATCTATAGGAGTCTGGGGTGTATGCACTCAACCCATAATTAAATAAAAGGAAAACACCCTAAAGGTTACCTTATCCTCAAGGTAACCCACAACAGTTCTACCAACCCTTAACATATTATCCCAGTGGAAATCCACCACAACCGATTGAGCAATATCAATAGTGGAAATGCCCATAATCATGGGGAATGCCACCACCAAGGCAATAGTATCCTTACCGGAAACTTCACCCATATGGATATTACGTGCAGTAGCCAATCTCCCCACATGACTCTACTGGTTACGTCACTCCTCAACCTCACTACCAAACTCATGAGTATTATGGGGCTCCCTCTTCTAGAGATGATATTCCACAAGCATATCATCCTTCTCATCTGGCTGCATCTCTTCCACCAATAGCTCCACTACCACCTGATCCAGCTATACAAGGTGAAATCCCTACTTGGCCGTAGCAACATAACACCACAAGGGCTGTTAACTCTTAACGTACTATTGGTTCCAACAACCACATGAAGAAAAGACCTTTCTTTAGAACCAACAAACCAACCAAGCCCTTGCAATCACAAGTAGATGATTCCTTAGATGCCTCAGTATCAATCAAAACTTTGGAGCCTCCTTCAACTCAACCACCACACTCAACGCATATGGTCATGCTAACACATGCCGTCACTGATCAGATCAAAGTTGGCCATCTTCCCAGAAAAGTTTCTAATCCTGGGAGTCTTTTGATATATTTATAAATCATTGAAAATGAATCATGCAAGGCTCTTTTGGATTTAGGTTCCAGTGTCAACTTGATTTCTCAAGAAATGTACAGGGCCTGAAACTTGCCTCCATTGAAAAAGAGCAACATTAGTCTAGAGTTGGCCAACCAATCCATCACTATCCCATTGGGACTAGTGGAGGACATTGTTAGCACTATTTGTGGGTGGTCGTACCTAGTTGATTTCCTAGTGATTTAGGTGAACAACGGTAAGGGGAACTTCTCAATTATAATGGGAAGAGCATGGCTAAGCATGATCAACGCACACCTAGGAATCCTTGATCTTTCCCTAGAAATATCAAAGGAAAATAAATTCAAAAAGATTGAGAAGAAGAAAGTTCCATGCATTGCATACAGTGACATAGGGTATAATTGCTTGTAGAGGTCATGGTTTGTGCAAAGTTTAACATTGCCTACATGCAATCAGTGTGCACAAGTGATTAACATACAAAGATGCCTGTATGTAGCAGCCACATGACAAGGAAGACACCCAGTGGCTAACAGCTAATCAAGAAAGTAGTTCACTCATATGCATTGAAGCAACTTAGGGTTTGAATTTTGCTTACATCAATAACATAGATGCATTAGAGCAAGTCCACTGCCAACTTCCAACTCTTAACCTTGAAAATATCAACTGGGGGAAATTGGAAATCCCTGAGAAATTTAAGCAGGGGCCCTTCAAGTTGAAACCATTGCCCACTGGTATGGAATACACGTTCCTTAAAAATGGAAAATCGGTAATTATCAACATTAAGCTTGCTCCTCAATACAAAGAAGAACTGCTGAAGGTAATAAATAAATGGTCAGAAGCCTTTGCTTGGTCATATCCCAAATTAATTGGAATAGATCCTAGGATATGCCAACATAGAATTTACACTGATCCCTTCATGAAGCCTCGAAGACAACCACATATGTGATTGAACCCTAAGCTGAAGCAAGTAGTTAAGGAAGAAATCAAATAGATTCTCAAGGCTGGGTTCATATACCCAGTTGCTAATAGCGAATGGGTTAGCCCCTTAGTTATTATACCTAAAAAGGGAGGCAAATGGAGGGTGTGCATAGATTTTAGGCTACTAAATATGGCAACATTCAAAGATCACTTTCCATTACCAATTGTCAACCAAGTCTTAGACACCATCGTAGGGCATCGCTATTATAGTTTTATAGATGGATATAGTAGATATAACCAAATACAAATAGCCCTAGAAGACCAAGCCAAGACTATGTTCACTAGTCCTTTGGGAACATTTGCATACAAATAGATGCCATTTGGCTTGTGCAATGCCCCTGCAACATTTCAACAACTAGTTTTAAGCATATTCCAACAGTAGATAGGGAATAGTGCAGAGGTCTTTATGGACAACTTCTCCACTTATGGAGCAAACTTTGATCAAGCCTTGGACCAGTTGAAGCAAGTGTTAAAAAGATGTGTAGAAATTAATTTAAGGCTCAACTAGCAGAAAAGTGATTTGATGGTCCAAGAGTGTGTAGTAATAGGGCACAAAATCTCACACATAGGGATAGAGGTAGACCCCAAGAACATCAAAATTATCCAAGGAATTATCCATCAATCGAAAATTGTCAAAGATATTTGGTCATTCCTTGGACATACTGGCTACTATAGGAGATTTATTTAAAACTTTTCAAAGGTTGCCAAACCATTGATGGAATTAATGAAAAAGGACATACGTTTCGAGTGGACCAGGGAATGTGAATTAGCTTTCCAAACTTTGAAGCATAAGCTAGTAGAAACACCCATTCTACAAGCTCCTGATTGGTCCAAACCATTCCATATCATGACTAACACATCCAACTATGCTTTAGGAGCCAATTAGATGACCAGAAGCATCCTTATTACATCCACTGTGCAAGTAGAAGTATCATTGGTGCACAACTTAACTACACTACCACAGAGAAAGAATTAATGGTTGTAGTGTTTGCACTAGAAAAGTTTAGACACTATGTATTGGGATATAAAGTATATATACATACAGATCATAGTGCAATTTGGTTCCTCATGAATAAGCCAATGGTAAGCCCTCATATCATACGATGGCTTGTAATCTTACAGGAGTTCGATTTAACAATGATCAATCGCACGGGCACCAAGAATGTAGTTGCTGATCATTTATCTCGATTGCGATGGGACAACAAAGAGGATGAGTATCCAATTTTTGATCATTTCCCTGATGAGTTCCTCTTTGCTGGTGTAGTGAATAATCAATCACCCACAAAGACAAATTGGTATAGTAGCATTCTTACCTATCTTCTCACCCAAAAAACACCACAAGAGTTAAACCTTAAGAAGAAACAATAGTTTCTTCACTGAACTAAGTACTTTATGGAGATCAATGGGAAACTTTACAAAGTGTGTCCTGATGGCTTAGTTTGATGGTGTGTTCTTGATATAGATCAACTGCGAGTTCTCCAAGATGCTCATGAGGGTCCTTGTGGGGGTAATTATGCTGGAAGACAAATGGCCATCAAGATCCTACTTGTAGGCTATTATTGGCCTACATTGTTTCGGGATGCCCATTAATTTGTCCAATTTTGTGAGTGCTGTCAATGTGATGGGGAAATGACTGTTTGAATGGAGGGTCTACAACAATGGATCCAACTGTTAGAACCCTTCAACATTTAGGGAATTGATTTTATGGGGCCGATTACACCAATGTCCAATGGAAAAGCTTATATTATTGTTGCCATTGATTACTAAAAAAATGGGCTGAAGAAGCTACTGTTAAAGATTGTACATCATCTACAGCTGCATGATTTGTTCAACAAAAAATCATAAATAGGTTTGGTGTTCCATGTGCACTTATTTCAGAAAATGATACACGCTTCACAGGTGCAACTTTTTAGAAATTAATGCCAGGCTTAGGGGTTCAGCATAAATTGACTACACCATACCACCCCCAAGCAAATGGTCAAGAAGAAGTCACCAACAAGGAGATTATGAAGATATTGACAAGAACCATTAGCAAGTTTAGGTGAGACTGGAGCACTAAACTGAATGATGCTCTTTGGGCATCCCGCTCCACATGAAAACTCCCTATAGGCTACTCTCCCTATGAGTTAGTGTACAGTAAATTACCAACGCTTCCTATTCAAACTAAGCTTTGTACACTATCCAAGACATGTGACCTTGACCTTGACCTTGATCTAGCATAGAAACAATGGTTAGTAACCCTTAACTTGCTAGATGAAAACTGATTAGCTGCCCTGTCATCTAACGAATTGCACAAGGCCTTCAATAAACAACGTCATGACCTAAGAATTAGGAAAGTTAAATATCAACCAGGAGATAAGGTTCTCTACTGGAATCCCAAACATGTGGCACAACGTACTAAATTCCAAACACTATGGGAAGGACCTTATATTATTTATGCAACTTTTCTTTCAGGGGCCATGAAAATATACAAACTTGAGAGCCTAGATAAGAAACTTTTGGTCAATGTGCAACAAACCAAACCTTTCCATGAGCTTAGGACATCCAGTACACATGCTACCTCTATTGATGGACAACCCTGGTCACTATTTTAGATCTCCTCCTTCCAAATTAGTTGTGGGGGAGATGGCTACCTATGCTGACCATTCTAGGCCCTCAGTTATTTTTGAATTTTTTTTACACATTTTTCCAAATTTTCTTATTTTTGTTTTACACCATTGTTCATATTTTTAGTATTTCTTTGATTGCTTCATTGCTTTTATTTATCATCTAATAAGTGCTCATGATGGTAGATTGAATTATATCATATTGATTACTAATGTTTGATTTTTACCTTTGAATTATGATGTTGATATTAAGGTATGGTTCTTCTGGTAAAACAGGCAATGAGTCCACACCATCCACTCATCCATACAACTCTATGGTCTTCTTTGGCTTGACATTGTATAGTCCCTTTTTTCTAAGTAAACTTGTTAATGAATTGGTGGTTGGGTATTTTTCAAACCAAGGAAAGACTCAAAGGATGAGAAGGGTGTGACTTCAAGGGGATTTGATGCATTTGTGTTGGCCATTCTCTTGGGTTCTTGGATGCTTTTTCTTGGGTTTTCTGCCATTCTAACATTGTTCAAATATCAGGAAGCTGAGTGAATAAAAATAAGTCTTTGCATGGTGTGGTTCTCATGCAAAAAACAAAAAATAAAAGGAAGAAAAGTGAGAATTCAAAGCACATCCCTTAGACATAATAGAGTAATATGGGCTACAAGCATTGATTATGGAACTGGAAATACATGTTACCCATGCCTGAAGGTTCCCTCTAACTAAGGCCCTTTCTCGCTTCCTGCTTCTCCATCTCGCTCTCCTCGGAATGATGGTGACTCTTTATGGAAGCATTCATGTTGCTTCAAGTGGATGAATTGGTCAAGTGTGTTGATGTGAGGTCACTAGATGTGGTTTGTTTGAGTCTATATTTGTGATGAGTTCTACTTAGTTACATTAACCATAAAATACACAAGGGACTTTACACAACCTTATTCTTGGGATTCCATTCCATTCTTTCCTCTCCATCTTTATCCCCATTGTTCCACCTCATTGTTGGTTTTATCATTAGTCCATTCTAGGTTGATGCATTTTTTTTCTTTGGTGAATTCTTGTGGGTAAGTTTTTAACTCTTAATTCCAAATGACATTGCTAGAGCCTATGAACTCTTTGGTTTGTGGGTTTGTTAGGGCATAAAGGGCATGAGCTTGCTTTAGGGAGGACCCATTGGAATTTCTTTTTGGTGCAATTGTTAACTTCTTTTCCTTAAAAATTTCTTGGAATCAATCATTTCTTGTTTCATCCCCATCCATGACATCCATTTTATTGGTGTTGCCATTGATATTTTTCATTTTTCTTATTCCTCATGTTTTTCCATCTTATAGCTACCAGAGGTTCACTCTTAGTCATGGGGGCCCTAGCACAAATTTTTCAATTTTTTCCATTTTACTAATTGCCTAACCCCTACACCTTGGGTAATTGCCAGTGATAAATCTCCAAACCAATTTCTACCATAACCACAACTCAGCCAATGCACTTCATATCGAGGCAAGGTATCAACTACATTGTGGATTATCTATCCTTGCTCATTTGTAATTGTGTTATGTGTGTAGATGGCGATCATACAAATAATGGACTAGGCTTGAAGGAAGCACTCAAGATGGATCAGAACTGGAGTATTTACGAAAGGAGAAAGTTTGGTGGCATGGCTATGGATAAACAATGGAAGGCGCAATCTTGGCATTGGAGGCAACATGCTCCATCTTTTCTCTCTCTCTCTTTTTCTCTTCAAACTATCAAATAAAGGCTTGGATGTCATTTATGTACGAGTGTTCACCATAATGATCATGAACACTAATGTTGTAATATGCTTATTGATTCATTCACTAGGCACGTTGAGTTTGTCATCCCATTCCACTATCAGTTTTCAATTAGTCAATAATCCCATACTTTCCTAATATTTTGTAAGGAACTCGAGGATGTGTTTTCATTCAGCTGTGGGGGTATGATGAGAGTGGTTAGTCTAGTAGTTATTCTAATTATTAGAGTAGTTATTCTAGTGGTTACTCTAATTATTAGAGTGGTTACTCTAGTAGTTACTCTAGTAGTTATTCTAATTATTAGAGTCATTACTCTAGTGGTTACTTTAGCATTTATTCTAATTATTAGAGTGGTTACTCTAATTATTAGAGTAGTTGCTCCCAAGCCTATAAATACAGTGCCTAGGTGCATAATTGAGAGAAGTCTTTTAGTAGTCAAGTAGCAAAAATCTGGTAGTCTATTTGAAAGTTAGAGTATTTTCCAAGTGCCCACAGCAGGATGTCTAAGTGTGGATAGATCTTTATTCAAGCATGGTGTACCTGATCACACCTTGTGTATGGAAATAGAGATAAACTCTTTGATTCATCCTTGTAGCACTTGAGATTTTTTTTCTTACACATTTCTTTTATTTTATTTTCTTATGCATTTATTTTATTTTATTTTATTTTATGCGCTTTACATTTTGATTATTAGCATAGAAATTCATTTTAATTAATTAATAAAATTGTTAAATTACATAAGCACAACCACTTTGAGCATGCGTGTAATGCTTGGTAACCTAGTAACTATTAGTGTTTGGTAATCCTAGTAGTGTTGCACTAGTTCAAGATGTGTATGACAAGTGGGAATGGATGTTGGTGTTAGGATTAGTTAGAACTTAGTTAATGAGTAGTTAAGTTAAATTACTCACTTGGTTACCTCTCTACTGCCCTACTAGCATAGGACATAAAAACATAAAAGCTATAAAAATCATATGCCTCAATTTTACTTAACCATATAATCATGACATATAGGTAAGCTTGGGAAGACAACAATCAACCAACCCATCCTTGTTCCACAAGGGTGCATAAGCACTTAGTCCTTAGAATTTGACTGGATCGTGCGTGAAACACTCATATTCGTATGGTTGAGCGTAGGGGTACCTCTTTGCTCATCACCTCTCATAGCCCCGAAAACGATCACATGTTGACCTTAGGCATTGATGACCAATGCTGGCAACCCTATGAGCATTCATGCATGATCATATTGGTAAAAAGTGATCAAAAAATCTTTTCCCCTAATTCTTCATGCTAAGCATAGAAGCCCTGGCATGAAAAATGGAGAGGGAGTGGCGGGAGTCCAAAAAAATGCTTTATCAATCTTGAAATAACCAAATCTTAACATCAAGTAGTAGTCATCATCACTGGCAAACTGGGAAGCGTACATTCATGCTTGAGAGTTTCCAAAAGTAACAAAAAAGCATTCCTTCCAATTTTCCATGAGGAGCATAGAAGTCTTAGCATGGAAAAAGGAGGGAAAGTCCAAAAATTACATTATGACCTTTGAGATGACCAAATTTTGACATTAGATGTTAGTAGTCANAGTGGGACGGGGGCATTGGCGGTGGTGTTGGGGGATGGGGGAGATTTCAAAAAATGCATTTTCAACCTTGAAAAAATGAAATTTTAACATAAAGTAGCATCATTCATCACTAGAAACCTTGAAAACTTGCATGCAATGCCGAAATCAACCAAAAGTCTTTTCCCCCAATTTTCAATTTTGAGCATGGAAATCCCAACATGGAAAAGGGGGGGGGGGGGGGGGGGGTGTTGGGAACCTAAAAATCACTCATCAATCTTCAAGATAGCCAAGTTTTAACACCAAACATTCACCATCATCACTAGTGACCTTAGGAACCTGTATGCATGACCGAAATTGATAATAAAGCACCAAAAAGCTTTCCTCCCATTTTCCATGCTAAGTGTGGAATACCCAATGTGGAAAGAGGGGGGAAGTCAAAAATACACTAAAAAACCTCTAAAATGATCATTTTTAGCTCCAAACCCTAGTCCTGGACCTCAGTAGCCCTGGAAGTTGACATACAAAGTCAATTGAGGTCAAAATTGGTCAAAAATCCACTCCCTCTTGTTTTCCATATTTAGATTTCTATTCCCAGCATGGAAGAAAAGGAGGACATCAAAAACCCACTTAGGGATACTTAAAATTGCCAAAACTTAACACCAAACCCTAGTCCTCAACCTTGGTAATCCTGAAGGTTGACATGCGAACTTGATTGAGATCAAAATTTGTCAAAAATCCATTCCCCTTTGTTTGCCACACTAAGGTTTCTATCCCTAGTGTGG
>MNCI01009117.1:109592-123703 GCA_015680685.1 Gnetum montanum | reverse complement strand
TAGTTTTCCATGTTGAGCTATCCATCCTAGCATGGAAAGGGTGGGGAGAAGCCAAAAAACCACTTAGGAATGCCAAAAACTATCAAATTTTAACATGAATCCATAGCCCTTGACCTTGTCAACCTTGGGAGGCAACATGCACGGCTGATTATGACCTGAATTGGTCTAGATCTAGGATTCTTACTTCTTGCATACTAGAGTAACCTCCCTAGCATGGAAGTAATGGGGGAAGTTTATTTTCCACTTTTAGAGGTAAGATGACACTCTCACAAATCAAAGATCTTCACCAAAGAACCCTAGGACCTCACAACCTCAATATTTTACTTGTTTGACTTTGTACCAACCTCCAAAACCCATTCCCCTCATTCTCCCACACTTGAGTAACTTAGCATGGAAATAGTAGGGTGGGGGGGTGGTGGAAGACCTTAAGTATCTTTAAACAACCTTTAAACATGTCCAAAATCAACTAGAAACTTGCAAAATCGAAGTCTGTAGCCCTAGGGGCCCAAAGACATGGTCAAAGTGGTCCAAAATCACTCTGAATTCATCAACAAGTGTACATGTATTTTTCAATAATAAGGATAATATACCTAGCATGGAAGAAGAGGGGAAGTCATTTCAACATCTATTAACACCTAAAATGGCCTTGAATTGCCTTGAAACAAAGCTGAGAGATGCATAAGTTTAGGTCTAGGCTCTAGCCACTTCTTTGAGCATTTTGACCTAATTTTTGCTTGGATTTTGATTTGCAATGCTAATCCTCCTCTTTTGGACATTGATGAACATGGAAATAAAGGGGGAAGGCTTCAAAACTTGCTTTTTGACTATTATAGACCTCTGGGGAGCCTAATTTTAATGGGTTTGACCTTGTGTTGGCTTGGGAAGGTCCCAGGACTTCAATTTTGGACCAGTTAAGCAAAAAGTGCACAAGATTAGACTTGATTTGGCCTTGGTAGTTCGTGATGAAATATCAAAGCTCTATCAAGCAAGTTTCATTAGGGCTATCCATTATGCCAAATGGGTATCCAACAGAGTGGTAGTCCCTAAGAAAAATGGGAGTATTCGTATTTGCATTGATTTTCAAGATCTAAATAAAGTCACCATCAAGGATGACTTTCCTTTGCCTAGTATTGATCAACTTGTTGATACTATAGTCGAACATGCCTTGTTTTCCTTCATGGATGAATTCTTGGGATATAACCAAATTAGGATGAACCTAGAGCACCAACTTAGTACAACCTTTATGACCCCATGGGGTACTTCTTGTTATACCATGATGTCCTTTGGCCTTAAGAACATCGAAGCAACATACCAAAGAGCCATGACCTATATCTTTACCGATCACATGTTAAGTTTGCTTAATGATTATGTAAATGATATAGCTATGAAGTTTAAAATAGCCAATGACCATGCCAATGACCTAGATCTAGTGCTTAAACGATGCCTCAAATATGAGCTTAGGCTCAATCCTAAGAAGTATGTCTTCGGTGTCAAGATTGGTAAGATGCTTGGCTTTGTAGTATCTGAGTAGGGATACACATAGATTCTAATAAGGTTAAGTCCATAACCAAATTAGTAGTACCTACCAACCTTAAAGAGGTTTAGGGATTACAAGGTAGACTATAGTTTATTCATAGGTTTATTGCTAGGCTTATGCATAAGTTACAATCCATGCATCACTTGCTTAAAAAAGGACTTTACCATGAGTGGATGGTTCAATGCTAAGAAGCCTTTAAAAACCTTAAGCAAGAATTAACACAGTTACCTATAGTCTATCCTTTGTAAGAGGGTAAACTGGTTTACATTTGTCTTGCCATTTTTGATACATCCATTGTCTCTCTACTCTATCAAAAACATGATGATAGCGTAAAAATGCCTATATACTAACTGAGCCATGCATTAGTAGCCCATGAGACCTAATACATCAAAGTGGAGAAGCATTGTCTAGCACTAGTGTTCTATTTGAAGAAATGAAGATGTTACCTCTTTATAAGTTAAGTCAATGTAATTTGCAAGGACAACATACTTAGAGCCATGATGATCAACATCTATGAAAGTAGCTGTATAGCCCAATGGAAATTCATAACCATAGAGTTCAACCTCCATTACAACCATCAATCCTCAACAAAAGGTCAAGCTATAGCTGTATAGCTCCAAGTTTCATCAATTGATGACCAAGCAACCATAGACCTTGAGTTCCCTAATGAACACATTAACACAAGTAGCCAAGTACTTGAGCATTATGAGGCAGTCATGAACTTTGATGGAGCTTCAATTGCCCATGGGGTTAGTGCTGCTACCATCATAACATTCCCATCTAATGAAAAATGATCCTTTTCCTATCATTTTGGGTTCTTGTGTACCAACAATATAGTAGAATATGAGGGTTTGATTAGAGGAATGATGATAACTTGAAACCTAGGAATTAGACACCTAGCCATCAAGGGCGATTCACAACTCATGGTTAACCAAGTAACCCAAGCCTATGCATGAAAAGCTAAGCACTTACAACCTTATTGTGACCTAGGAAAGAAATTACTACAACAATTCATAGATGTTGATACCCAATACATACCTTGAAATGAAAATTCTATAGCTAATGAAATTGCAACATTAGCCCTTAGTGTGATGCCATATGTGTTTAACAAGTTGCCCATATTAACTATGGACTATGCTACTTCCATCACATAGAACATTGAGGATACCTTTATGGCCATCATTCATACTGATCCTTCCAAGGAATGGTATGTTGATATCAAATTTTACCTTATGCATGGTGAATCCTCACAAGACTTGGCTACTCAGAAAGATGCCATACACAAGTGGTCAAAGTAGTATGTCATCATAGGTGATAACACATTATGTTGACAATCCTATGATGGAAAACTCCTAAAGTGCTTAGGAAAAATCAAAGCTAGAATAGTCCTAGAGGAGGTTCATGTGGGTGTTTGTGATGGACATATAGGACCTAGAGCCATGGCCACTAAGATTAGATGGTTAGGCTACTATTGGCCCCATATGAAAAATGACTGCCTACTGATGAGTGGTGAGGTACCCCTATACTCAACCATACGAGTACGAGTGTTACACGCATGATCTGGTCGAACTCCATAGACTAAGTGCCTACACACCTTATGGAACACTTAAGGTTAATCATTTGTTGTCTTCCCAGACTTACTTGTATTTGTCATGGTTGTATGGTTAAGTAAGTCTGAGGTATGTGATTTTTATGTCTTTTATGTTTTATTGTCTATGCTAATGAGGGAAAGGGTGAAGAGACTAAGTAACTAACTTTAACTAACTAAGTTCTAATTCCTAGCATCAGTATCTATTCCCACTTATCGTTCACACCCTGAGCTAATGCAACCTTCTGGGATTACCAAACACTATTCGTTACTGGGATTACCAAGCGTAACACACGTGCTTGAAGTAGTCGTACTAAATGCACTTAACTAGGAGTGTTGAGGGTTGAGAGATTAATTAACTAATAAAGCATTTAAATAATTAACAATAATTAAAGTCCTAATTAGCTTAGTCCATGTACTACAAGGTTTATCCAAAAAGTTCATCTTTATTTCCGTACACAAACTTGTGCTCAGGTACAATATTTGCTCGAATAGAGATCCGTTCACTTTGGGACTCCTATTGCGGGCACATTGAAATTACTCTAACTATGGAATGGAAAAATGACAAGAGTTTGGCTACGGTCTAGATCTAGATTGTGAAACAAGGGAGAGCTACCTCTTATTTATAAAAACGTGTCCTCAAGTTCTTTACAAAATATTGGGAAGGTATGGGATTATTGAATTGAATGAAACTAATGGTGAATGGGATGACATGTGTAAGAATCATCATTACAGAACATGACAAAATTGGTGTTCATGACAACAAGAGTGAACACTTTATACATTTGACATCAGGCCTTATTTGCCAGCTGAGAGAGAAAAGAGAAGAGAGAAGAAGTTTGCCACTGCCAACACCAAGATTGCACCTTTCGTTGTCTATCCATAAATGCACCATCCATCTCGTTCCTTGCATAGTTGCTTTAGTGCCGATCCATTCCAAGTGTTCCCTCCAGAACGAATCCATTGTTGTATGATTGCCATCTACACACACAACATAGTATTTATATTAGCAAGGGTAAATGAATCACAATGTAGTTGATACCTTGCTTCGGTGAAAGGTCCATTGGCTGAGTTGTGGTATGGCTGATACAGGTCTGGAGATATAATAGTGGTGACTACTGAAGGTGTAGGGGTTAGGATAAAATTGAGAAAATTGGGTCAGGACCCCCAAGACTAAGAGAAAACCTCTAGTAGTAATAGAATGGAGAAAGGAAAAGAACAAGAAAGATGGGGAAAATGAGACAACTATAATGTCAATGAAATAGATGTCAAGATGGAAATGAAAAAAATAGGGTGGATTGCAAAAATGTTAAGGGAAATAATTTAACTGGTGTACCAAATAGGAATGCCAATGGGTCCTCTCCAAAGCAGGCTCATGCCCTTAATGCCCTAACAAACCCACATTCAAAGAGTCTGTAGGATCTAGGAATGTCATTTGGAACAAGAGTTAAAGTCTTAACCACAATAATTTACCAACAAGAAAACAATGTGTCAACTAAAATATACACTAATGATACAACTGGCAATGAGGTGAATAATGGAGAGAAGGATGAAGAGAAGAGAATGGAATGGACTTCCAAGAACAAGGGGGTGTATAGCCCCTTGTGTATTTCAATGATTAATGTGACTTAGTAGATCCCATTCCAAGTCTGGCCTCAAACAAACCACATCCAGTGACTTCACATTAATGCATTCGGCCAATCCATCCACTTGAAGTAACAAGAATTCCTTCACCAAAGAGCCACCACCATTCCGAAGAAATGAAGGAGGAGAGAATCAGAAGAGAGAAGGACCATAGTTAGAGGGAGCATGTTTATTTTAGTTCCATAACCAGTGCTTGTAGCCCAAATGATTATTTCATCTAAGGGGTGTGCTTTGAATTCTCATTGTTTTTAATGTGTTTATACGTGAGAACCACACCATGCAAAGACTTTGTTATTTTTATTTGCTCAGCTTCCCAATAGTGTCGCAACATCGGAACGGTAAGAAAACTCAAGAAGAAAACATCCAAGCACCGAAGAGAATGGCCAACACAAATGCATCAAGTTCCCTTGAAGCCATACCCTTTTCAATCCTTGAGTCCTTCCTTAGTTTGAGAAATGCCCAGTCACCGATTGGTTAAGAGTTCTTATTTAGAAAGGGACTGTACATTTCCAAGCCGAGAGAGACCATAGAAATTTATGGATGTATGGATGAAGTGAACTCATTGCCTGCTATATCAAAAGAACCATACCTTAGTATCAACATCATAATCTTAATGGCAAAAGCCAAACATTAGCAACCGATAGAAAATAGTTCATACCATCATTAAGAGCACTTATTAGGTGACAAACTTAAATAAATGGATAATACACACACTCACACAAATAAAAGAAAAAGTATGAACGATGTTGTAAAAAAAAAAAAGAAAAGTTAAAGAAGTTTGTAAAACAAAAAAGTGGAAAACAAAAATGTGTAAAAAAAATGTATAAAAAAATATCTAAAAATAATTGAGGGCCTCAAATAATCAGCATATATGGCCATCTTTCCCATGAATGAATTGAAAGGGAGAGATCTGAAATAAGGAGTGTGGTTGTCCACTATCAGAGGTGTAATTTGCATTGGCTGTTCTTAGTTCATGGAAGGGTTTGATTTGTTGCACATTGACCAGTAATCTCCTATAAGGGCTTTCAGGCTTGTATATTGTCATGGCTCTTGAGGGAAAGGTCGTATGAATAATGTAAGGCCCTTCCCACAATGTTTGAAATTTCATGTGTTGTGGTACATGCGTAGGGTTCGAGTAAAGGACCTTGTCTCCTAGTTGGTACTTAACCTTTCGAAATTCTTAAGTCATGACATTGCTTGTTATATGCCTTGTGCAACTCATTTGACAATAGAGCAACCAATCTCTTCTCGTCTAGCACGTTTAGGGTTGCCAATCTTTGTTTTTGTGCTAGGTCAAGGTCAAAGTGAAGGTCACATGCCATGGATAGTGTATAGAGCTCAGTTTGTATTGGGAGCTTTGGAAGTTTTTCGTATACTGACTCATAGGGAGAGTTGCTTGTAGGGAGTTTCCAAGTGGAGCGGTACACCGAGAGAGCGTCGTTCAGTTTCATGCTCCAATCTCGTCTAAATTTGCTAACTATTCTTGTTAATATTCTCGTAATCTCCTGATTAGTAACCTTGGCTTGGCCATTAGCTTGGGGATGATAAGGTGTGGTCAATTTATGTTCAACCCCTAAGCATTGCATCAACTTGCGAAAGGTTGCACCTGTAAAGTGTGTTCCATTATCAGAGATGAGTGCACGTGGCATACCAAACCTGTTTATGATTTGTTGTTGTACAAACTGGGTAGCCATAGACGATGTGTAGTTTGTTATAGTAGCTGCTTCAGCCCAGTTTGTTAAATAGTCAACAACAACAATGATATAAGCTTTTCGATTGGACATCGGTGTAATGGGCCCCATAAAATCAATTCCCCAAATGTCGAAGGGTTCCAAAGGTTAAATCCATTGTTGCAGACCCTCCATTCTAGTAGTCATTTGACCATCATGTTGATAGCGCTCACAGGATTGGACAAACTTATGGGCATCCCAAAATAGTGTTGGCTAGTAATATCCCACAAGTAGGATCTTAATGGCTGTTCATCTCCCTGCATAGTGGGCCCCACAGGGGCCCTCATGAGCATCTTGGAGAACTCTTAATTGATCCTCATCGGGCACACACCATCAAACCAAGCCATCAGGATAGACTTTATAGAGTTTTCCATTGATTTCCATGAAGTACTTGGTTTTGTGAAGAAACTGTTGCTTCTTTCTAAAATCTAGCCACTGTGGTGTTTGTTGGGAAAGGAGATAGGTGAGAATGCTACTATACCAATTCATGCTCATGGGTTGGTTATTCACTACACTGGCAAAGAAGGTTTCATCAAGAAAATGATCAGATATGACATATTCATCCTCTTTTTTGTCCCAGCACAATTGAGATAAGTGATCTGCAACTACGTTCTCGATGCCCTTTCGGTCTACAATTGTTAGATCAAACTCCTGAAGGATTACCAACCAATGTATAATACGAGGGCTAACCATTGGCTTATTCATGAGGAACCTAATTGCACTATGATTTGTATAAATGTACACTTTGTAGCCTAACACATAGTACCTAAATTTATCTAGCACAAATACTACAGCCATTAATTCCTTTTCTGTAGTCGTGTAGTTGAGTTGCGCACTGGCAATACTCTTACTCGTACAATGGATGTAATAAGGGCATTTTTGTTCATCTAACTATGTTAGTATGGCTCCTAAGCCATAATTGGATGCATCAATCATTATATGAAATGGCCTAGAATAGTTAAGGGCTTGTAGGGTAGGGGTTTCCACGAGCCTTTGTTTTAGAGTTTGGAATGCTCGTTCACATTCCCTGGTCCATTCGAATGGTGCATCCTTTTTTGTTAATTCTACCAATGATTTGGAAATCCTGGAGAAGTTCTCAATGAATCTCCTATAGTAGCCAGTGTGTCCAAGGAATGACCAAATGTCTTTGACAGTTTCTAGTTGTCGGATGATTCCTTGGATGACTTTAACTTTTTTTGAGTCTACCTCTATTCCTGACTATGAAATCTTATGCCCCAGTACTACACCCTCTTGAACCATCAAATGGATTTTTGACCAGTTGAGCTTGAGGTTGGTTTCAATGCATCATTTTAGTACTTACTCCAATTGGTCTAGGGCTTGATCAAAGCTTGTCCCATAAGTGGAGAAGTCATCCATAAAGACTTCTACTCCCTTCCCTATATGCTATTGAAATATGCTTAGAACTAAATGTTGGAACATGGTGGGAGCATTGCACAAGCCAAATGGCATTTTTTTATATGCAAACGTTCCCTAGGGATTGGTGAATGTTATTTTGACTTGATCTTCTGGTGCTATTGGTATGTGATTATATCCACTATATCCATCCAAAAAACTATAATAGTGATGCCCCGCTATAGTGTCTAAGACCTGGTCAACAAACAACAATGGGAAATGATCTTTAAATGTTACCATGTTCAGTAGCCTAAAATCTATACACACCCTCCATTTGCCTCCCTTCTTAGGCACAATTACTAGAGGACTAACCCATTCGCTATCCGCAATGGGGTATATGAACCCAGCCTTAAGAAGTTGCTCTATCTCTTCTTTTACTATCTATTTCAATTTCGGGTTCAATCGCCTTTGCGATTGTTTTCGAGGCTTCATGGAGGGGTCCATGTAAATCCTATGCTGGCATATCCTAGGATCTATCTCAGTTAATTCAGGATATGACTAGGAAAAAGCTGTTGACCATTTATTTATCACCTTTAGCAATCTCTCTTTTTGCTTGGGAATAAGCTTCGCGTTAATGATTACCGATTTCCCATTTTCAAGGATCATGTATTCCATACCGGTGGGCAATGGTTTTAGATCTAGGGGCTCTTGTCTAAATTCCTTAGGAATCTCCAACTTCCCCTAGTTAATTTTTTCGAAGTTAAGGGCTGGAAGTTGGAAATGAACTTGCTCTAGTGCATCTGTGCTTTCAATGTAAGCACTAGTTAACCCCTCAATTAGTTCCATGCATGTTATCAAGTTGCTCTCTTGATCAGCCATCAACCAATGGGTGTTTTCTTGTCATGTGGCTACTACATATAGGTACTTTTGTATGTCAATATCTTGTGCACATCAATTGCATGTAGGAAATGTTAAACTTTGCATCACCCATGATTTTTGCACGCAATGGCACCCTGTGTCACTATATGCGATGCATGGAACTTTCTTCTTCTCAATCTTTCCAAAAGTATTTTTCTTGGATATTTTTAGGGAAAGATTGCAGATTCCTAGGCATGCATCTATTGTACTCAGCCATGTCCTTCATTATTATTAGGAAATCCCCTTTGTCATTGTTTATTTGGATCACCAGGAAATCAACTGGGATGACCAACCACCCACGGTGGTAACAATGTCCTCAACCTGTCCCAAAGGAATAGTGATGGATTGATCAGCCAGCTATAAGTGAATATTGCTCTTCTTGAGTGGAGGCAAGTTCTAGGTTTTATACAATTCTTATGAGATTAAGTTGACTCTAAAACCTGAGTCAAGAAGAGCCTTATGAGGTTCATTCCCAATGACTTGGAGATAAATTAGGGGACTTCCAGGATTAGAGAATTTCTTGGGAAGGTGGCCTATCTTAATCCAGTTGATAATGGTATGTGTTAACATAATCGTGTGCATTGGGTGCAATTTTTGGTTTGAAGGGGTTCCCAAAACCTTATTTGGTATGGAGGTGTTTAGATGCTCAAATGCTTATGATGGTGAGGGATTAATTGGATTGTTGGGTCTGAAGAAGGGTCTCTTCAGTGTAAGATTATCAGAACCCACTGTGGCTTGAGGATTTGAAGCCCTCGTGACCTTGGGTTGTTGCGGTTGAGTGGGGAATACCCCTTGCATTGCTGGAGTAGTGGGTAGTGGAGCTATTAGTGTGAGAGAGGTAGATGGAATTGGAGGATAGTATGCATGTGGTGTGTTTCTTCTAGGAGAAGGAGTCTTACAATACTCCTAGCTTGGGTAGTGACTTTGTGGGGTTACATAACCCATAGAGTTACTTGGAGAAATTGGCTACTGCACATAATAGCCATACGGGTCTGGTTGCTGGTAAGGGTATTGTTGCCTAGGCAGTGGCATCCCCCATGACTGTGGGTGTTGCCACTACTGGTGTTGCCCGATAGGTTGTGGTGGAGTTCCACTTGGATAATATGTTAACGGTTGGTGGAACTTCCTTAGGTTACCTTGGGGATAAGGTAACCTTCGGGGTGCTTGCCATTTGTTAAGTCTTGGGTTGAGTGCATACACCCCAGACTCTTGTAGATGTGAGATTATTGGGAAACATCCTTTAGGATGGTCATATTGGTAGATCTCACATCCACTGTCATTGTCTGTATCTGAATCCACAACCTGATCAGCGATAGTCATTTTTCCCTTACCCTTGTTACGTGCATGGTCTGAATCTCTCCAATTTTTCTTATCATGATCACTACTTTGCTCCTCCTTAGACTCCTCTATGATTTTTAGGATAGTTTCAATTTTACTATCTAAGGAGCTCCATATTTCATCTACCTTAGCTAACACTTCTGTTATTAATTTTTGTAGTGGCAAGGTTTTTCTATTCACCAAATCTTCAAGTGGTGACTCATCCTCTTCCTCACAGAATCTTACTCCCCTCTTTCGGAGGGAAGGATCACAGTTATACTCTTCTACGTTTTCTCTTTTTCATAGTTCCCCTTCTTCTTTAGCTACTTGCTCCAACAATCTATGAACTTCATGGGACCTAAGTTTTGATAATCTCCCTTGGGCATATGTTCCAAGGGTTCTCCTGGTTTCATGTCTTAGCCCATCTACGAGGTGGTGGAGTTGATCCCGTTGCACATAACCATGGCTTGGGCAACGATGTAACAATGCGTAATATTAGTCCATGGCAGCATTCAAGGGTTCATGATTATCCTGCTTCCATACTTGGATCTGTGTATGCAAGTTGGACACTCTGGAGTATGTTTAGTATTTATTGTTAAAAAATTCTAGCATTGTACTCCACCTCCTAATGGTTTCCAGCTCGAAAGACCTATACCAACTTTCCACTTCTTTTATGAGTGTCCTAGGGAACAACTTTAACTTCTACCACTCATTTTCAATAATCTGCAAGGCACATGCATCGTGGAATACCTGTAAGTGGTTCTGTGGATCAGCATTGTATCCCCCTTCAAAGCGTGGGATATTATTCATATCTAATCTCTTGATCCAGCTATCTTTTTGATGCCTTGTAGGTATTCTAACTACCTCTATAATGTCTAATATACTCTAGGTTGCTAGTAGGGGTTTGTCATGATCATCTTTCTCATGACATCTATGATGCCTACATGGTTCCCTTCTTTCATGCCTAGATTCCCTAGAGTGCCCTCGTCCTCTCTCTCGACTCTCTCGTCAAGGTTTCTCATCTTGCTTACCCTTTTCCTCATTGTTGTGCTCCTTGTGACTACGTCTTGATGTGGAAGGAGAGGGTGAATGATGTGATGAAGGGGAATAAGAAGGGGAACCATCGCCATGATGATGTTTCTTACCTTCTCTTTGGTGATCTCGACCCCGATCATGATGATGATCAGAACGCTCACCCTTATCTTGTGTTTGTGTCCCCTCATTGAACACTTGCTGTTCATGGGCATCAAAACTAGGGTTGTGTATCGTGGAGCGAAGGTTCTGATACACCACCTCCTCACTATCATTAGGAGGGGAAACATCATTTTGTGAAGAACTTATTAAGATAGGTTCACCACCCTTAACTTCTCTTATGATAGGCGAAGCATTGCGGGGTCCTTTGCTCTTCAACGATGTGTGATAACTCTCCTGCCATGAGTCTCTTAGATGTTGTGCCTCTATGGGATGGTAATCCCTTGTGTCATAGTCTTCTGCAATGTATTCAACATATAATTTTGTCATGCGTATCTGTGCAAGAGCACGAAGGAGCATGTTAGGGACTACCCGATCTGGGGGTAACACTATGTTACCTTGTAGGTCTCTCCAGCGTAGTTGTTCATCTTGATGAAGGATAAAAGTAAAATCGGGTATATACTCATTGTGATGAGTATATACCACCCGATACTGTTGAGGAATTGGTGGTTCTGGGTTCCGTGTGTTATACCATTGACTGTCTCTTGTGTGATCCCTAGGTGGTGAAGTGCTTTTATGAGAAGAAGAAGACATTGTTATCTTGTCGGTGTGCTATTGACCATTGTTTAAAATTTCTTCTGATTAATCCTAAGGGTTCATTTAAGCTTGCCAATGATGTGGATGATTTCTGATGTTCTACTTAGTGCACAAACAACTTAGTCCCTGGCAACGGTGCCAATGATTAGTGGTGAGGTACCCCTACACTCAACCATACAAATATGAGCGTTACACATGCGAACCGGTCAAACTTCATAGACTAAGTGCCTACATGCCTTATGGAACACTTAAGGTTAATCATTCATTGTCTTCCCATACTTGTATTTTTCACGGTTGTATGGTTAAGTAAGTTTGAGGTATGTTATTTTTATGTCTTTTATGTTTTATCACCTATGCTAATGAGGGAAAGGGTGAAGAGACTAAGTAACTAAATTTAACTAACTAAGTTCTAATGCCTAGCATCAGTATCTATTCCCACTTACCATTCACACCCTGAGCCAATGCAACCTTTTGGGATTACCAAATGCTATTTGTTACTGGGATTACCATGCATAACGCACGTGCTCAAAGCGGTCGTACTAAATGCACTTAACTAGGAGTGTTGAGGGTTGAGAGATTAATTAACTAATAAAACATTTAAACAATTAACAATAATTAAAGTCCTAATTAGCTTAGTCCATGCGCTGCAAGGTTTATCCAAAAAGTTCATCTTTATTTTTGTACACAAACTTGTACTTAGGTACAATATTTGCTCAAATAAAGATCCATTCACTTTGGGACTTCTATTGCGAGCACATGGAAATTAGTCTAACTCTGGAATGGAAAATTGATAAGAGTTTGGCTATGGTCTAGATCTAGATTGTGAAACAAGGGAGAGCCACCTCTTATTTATAGATTTGGTGGCCCATGCGATATTGCATCCCATCACCTATAAAAGGTTAAGTGATGTGACACATGCCAACAATATAGCAACTTGATACATGTATCACCAATTGAGTTGCATACGACCTAGATAACATGGTCATTTCAATGATGGGGGTTGGATATCATTAGACCCATAATTCCTAAATCTACCATAGGGCATAGCTTCATCATCATCTCAATCAAATACTTTACCAAGTGGGTTGAAGCTATTCCCCTAAGGAAGACCACATTTGAACAAGTTTGCAAGTTTATCCTAGAAAACATTGTAGATTGTTTTGGCATATCCATGACCATAGTTACAAATAATGGACCTCAATTTAGTAGACAAGAACCCAAGGATTTTTGTCACAACCTAGCCATCAAACACTCTTTCTCATCACCTTACTAACCCCAAGCCAATGGACAAGTAGAAGTAAGCAACAATGCCATCATCAACTTGCTCAAGAAGATGCTTAATAATAGTAAATGGAAGTGGCATGAGTGGATTATCCATGCACTATGGGCATATAGAACAACCTATCACATGACAACCACCATGGTCCCTTATAGCCTTGTTTATGGTTCTGAAGCTATTTTACCTCTTGAATTATAGGTACCATCACTCCAAGTAGCCTTGACCAATTTCATCAACAATGAGTAGAGTAAGGAGTTGTGGATAGAAATGCTGGATTTAGTGGAAGAGAAGCATATGCAAGCACTTTCTTACATTGAGCACTATTAAGAGAGGAAAAAGTGACAACATCATCATAACTTGACCATGCACAAGATCAAGAAGGGGAACCTCATCCTCAACGCCATCCATGAGTATGTGGACAAATTCTCAACCAACTGGAAAGGATCCTTCCTTGTCATCAGAGCCTGTGGAAATGGAGCATTCAGAATAGCCAACATGGATGGAAATGATNGAGGATTGACCCAAGAGGCACTGACAAAGAATACAAAACATCACTGCACATTATAATGTTATAATGCATAGAGGCCATATGAGAATTAGGGTATCCAGGTCACCAATGTTGCTAGTTTAATATTTTGGTGGGTCATGATACCAATTTAAGGCCCTGGCAAGTTTTGTCACTAGTTTAAGACCAGAGTGGACCATTGAAAGCAGGCTCGCTTGTTGATGATCTACTGACTACATGTAGTATGGCTTCAAATAGGAATGATTAACCAAATTGGCTAGATCATTTCCATCCATGTTGGCTATTCTGAATGCTCCATTTCCACAGGCTCTGATGACAAGGAAGGATCCTTTCCAGTTGGTTGAGAATTTGTCCACATACTCATGGATGGCGTTGAGGATGAGGTTCCCCTTCTTGATCTTGTGCATGGTCAAGTTATGATGATGTTGTCA
>MNCI01009117.1:88023-109461 GCA_015680685.1 Gnetum montanum | reverse complement strand
AAAATTCAAACCCCCAGCATGGAAGCCACAAGAAGAAAAATTCATCGAGTTATGCACTTCAATGTTAACCAACCACTTCAATAAGCATGGTGGAGAGCTCAACGTGGAGGATTCATATCTAGCATGGAAGGGGTGCCCTAGTTATTATTTTTAGTAAATGGAATGGCCATGGGGGAAAGCAGTTACTATGTTTAGTAACCCCTTAAATTTGGGTGCCAATTTCACTTGAATTTGGTAGTTAATTTTTAGCAAAATTACATCAAATTTTCAGCCATTTTATAGCCCAATCATAGCCAATTTGCATCCCCATTCATGGTCCAAAGGCACTATAAAATCCAAACTCCAACACCATTTAGAGGCTCCAAAAAACGATTTCTCATGTTCTAGATTTTTGGACAAAGTTCAACAATTTTGGGTAAGGTTAAGTAATTTTAAGCAAAAGGAAGAGCAATTGGTTTCAAAAAGTTTTTTTGAACAAGAAATTTTTAGTAGCATTTTGCACAAACACAACTCCATGCCTAGGGCATTTTTAGGTAGTTAAGAGCTCTTGCAAGTTCTCATACTTGTAGTCTCTTGAGCCTCAGCATGGAAGCATTGCACCCTTAAGATTTGGTGGATTTTGGTGTTAATACTATGCTTGTAGGAATTCAAACCTAGTGAGGAGAAATTTAGCATCCAAATATTTCTAATTTATCACCCCCAGTAGCAACCCAATTGGCATATCTAAGGTTACAGCAGCAAAGGAAGGTTCGATAACATCAAGAGTGGCTTAGCATCTAGATTTTGGAGTAGATCATCTGAGCTCACATGATTGATGACATGGGATGATCTAGGATGCCTTTACATCCTAGATTTTTTAAGAGGCAAATAAGGATGATTCCATACTTAAGCTATTTGTACTATCTTGGAGGTGCATATCTATATCCCATGCTATAGGAACACCTCTTTCAATTTTCTTGTGCTTGTTCTACAAGTTGTTTTTGTAGGTTTTGTGCTTGGAGAAAACCTAGACAAGTGTGTCCTATTTTTATGTGTCTTCTTGGGTTGATTTTTTATGATGTAGATTTGTGGATGTTGTGGCATGTTTGGAGGTGTTTTTAACTTATTTTGATGAGTTTAGGAGTTCTAGGATCTATGGAACTTGTTGGGAGGCATCTAGAGGCTCTTGATATCAAAATGAACATTTTCATTTTTGGCACCTACAGGATAGATGTATTTCCTGAGATGTATCCCCTAAAGTGTAGACATCTCTAGACTAGAGTGGACATCTACTAGAAATAGTAGATTTCTCTCTTAAAACTAATGCTTTCATAGTAGACATCTACATGAGACCAGGGGCATTTATGTTGTCAAGGGAAAAAGATCTAATGTGGCATTTTGATTGGGAAACATTTGAAAGGCTCCAGATCCTTGTGGGAAACATCCAAGGAAGTAGATAGAAAGCTTCCTAGTGTTTTGGATCTTTATAATTATGTATGCATTCATCCATGAGAGAGGAGGATAGTTGGTATGCAAGGAGAGAGCTTGTATGTAGTAGGAGTAAGTAAAAACACTCTTGAGAGTTGAGAGCTAGGCAAGAGAGACTGGGTGTGCACATTGGGTAAGATTACAGCTCCAAGATTAGCTTGTGGTGTATCGATCTATGTATTCTATTTTCTTGTATCTTACTTGTGAGTTGAGATCTTAGTCCTAGGTTGTGGGAGAGATTTATATTGGTTGTGTCTTGCATTGAGAATAACCATTGTGTGGTTGTAGAGCCTCATGCTCCATAGAATCATTTAAGTGTAATAGGTTTTTGGGTGCTTGTGGGTTATGTGAACCTATTGTAATCATCTAATAAATTAATTGAAGATAGCTAGTTTTCTTGTTTTCTAGCATAAAGTTTTGTCTTTACATAATATTTGGATTCAGTACATAAAGAAAATTTAATTGTGGAGTGAACTTACTCTAGTATCATTGGTATTAAAGATTAGTTTTATTATTGCTTGGATTTTAGTTGAAGATTTTGTCAATTTTAGATGGCACCCAAGAAGAAACAGGTGCAAGCTTTAAATAGGGACATGAAGAGCATGAAGTCTACCTTTTAGATGATGGTTGCTAGATTAGATGAAATCAATGTGAATGTGGACAAAGAGGCTGATCCTAGCCATATCTAGATAGGAAGAGGTGAAGAGCATGTACATTTAGATGAAGAAGTCTCATAGCTAGGAGGAGATGGAGTAGATAAAGAGAAAGGAAATTCTAGCTATGGGAGTGTAGAAAACCATCAGCTAAGGATTTTAATGGAAGGGAATCCTGTTACTCATATGGGAACTCCAAGGGATTTGATGACATTCAACACTTCTTTGATCAAGCTTGACAACAAAGATGAGGGAAGGCTTGCTAGAGCATTTAGAAATGCTTCAAGAATTGCATACGTAGAGTTGAAGACTTTCAATGGTGTAGATGGCACCAATGATTTTACAAGTTGGGTAAAGGCACTTGAGAGGCATTTTAAGTTGGAAGAGGTAACAAATAACTTGAGGGTACCTATTGCTGATTCTAGATTAAAAGGTACAACTTCTACTTGCTGGGATAAGGAGTCCAAGGGTTATGAAAGATGAAATGGTCGACCTATCAAAGATTGGGATTTGATGATATACAAGTTGAAAAGGAAATTTTAATAGTCTTGTAAGAGACAAGGAACCATTATGAAGTTGAAATTCCTAAGGTAAGATAACAAGGATGTCAAAGAATTCTACATCAAATTGGGAGGAATATGAATAAGCTTTAATCTTTTTAGGAGGTCTTAAAATGATGTACTATCAAGAGTTATCCTTTTATAAACCACAAACCCTTGATGAGGCTTATGATTTGGCACTCAAAATTGAGAAGAAATTAGGAGGATTTAGAAATAGCAGTAAACAAACTTCTAAGGAAAAGGAGAAGGGATCTAGATTTGATATGGGATCCAAATCTAAATCTAAAGACAATGAGGGAAGCCAAGATAAGAAGATTGAAGGAGGTGATGAGAAGGGAAAAACCAAGAAGGACCAAGGAAGGCAAGGGTCAAGGTAGTATCTTATTAAAAATTTAGTGCTTCAAGTGTGGAGAATGGGGACATAAGCAATGGAAATGTTCGTTTCACAAGAAAACCAAGGACAAAGATGTGCAAACCATGGAGGTGGAGGAGACATCAAGATAAGCTCTTCATATAGGTAATCATAAAGCTCCAAAAATTAATGATGTTTCTAAATTAAATCCTTGTGAATTCATGAAGAATGTCAATTGAGAAGATCATCCTAATAGGAAATCGTGGTTTTGGATTAGGACTAGTTGTTTGCTTAGTGGGGAATGAATTTATGTTTTGATTGATGGGGGAGCCCAAGAAAATGTTATTTCTTATAGGACAGTTGCTAGATTGGGTCTGGTAACTAACCTTCATCCTTGACCATATAAGGTGCATTGGTTGTTTAAATATTTTTCCCAAGATGTGAGGGACCAATTCACTTGGAAATTTAAGATTGGAAGTTTTCATGATGTCATGT
This sequence comes from Gnetum montanum, assembly GCA_015680685.1. Lineage (NCBI taxonomy): Eukaryota > Viridiplantae > Streptophyta > Gnetopsida > Gnetales > Gnetaceae > Gnetum > Gnetum montanum. The sequence continues at coordinate 105,934 of MNCI01009117.1, read as the reverse complement.
GGTGTGATGTGCTTCCAATAGATTGTGCTAATGTAATTCTTGATAGACCTTGGAATTTTGACAATGGTGCTCAATTTGATAAAGGAAGAAATGTGTGGAGTGTTGTTAGACCTGATGGTATCCATGATTTGATTCCTATCACAACTGAACAAGTGAGGTAGCAAAGCTCACTTAATGCTTCCTTAATCCTTCTAAGAGAGAGTGAATATATTAAGGAATATGATGAAACCAATTTTGGTTTTGTTGTTATGAAAATAGTTGCTATTAATCATGATGATGTGTAGGTTGAACTTCTTATAGGTGTACTAGGCTTGAAGGAGAAATTTTCCAAGGTATTCAAGGAGGAATTGGATGGACTACTATTGATGAGGAATGTATTCCTAGTGCTACCATTCCAAACAAGAGAGCTTACTGGATGACACCAAATCAAAGGGGAGAATTGCAAAGGTAAGTAGAGGGGTTACTTGCAAATGGCTTTGTGAGGGAACCCATTTCACCTTGTACAGTTCCAATGGTGCTAGTGTTAAAGAAAAACAATGATGAATGGAGGATGTGCATTGATTTTAGGCTAGTGAATAGGATAACAATGAGGTATAGGTTTTCTATTCCAAGGATGGATGATATCCTTGATGTCCTTACCAATGCTGAAATTTTTAGCAAAATTGATCTAAAGAGTGGGTACTATCAAATCAGAATCAAGCCTGTTAATGAGTGGAAGATAGCTTTCAAAACATTGGATGGATTGTTTGAGTGATTGGTGATGCCATTTTGGCTCACAAATGCACTTGCTACATTCATGAGATTGATGCATGTTGTATTGAAGTACTTGATTGGTAAGTGTTTCATTATCTTTTTTGATGATATTTTGGTGTATAGCTCTAGTGAGTAAGAGCACTTGGATCACTTGAAGATGGTGTGCCTTAAGTTGGAGGAGGCATAGTTGGTGATCAATGTGAAGAAAAGTGATTTCTTCAAGAGGGAAATCACATATTTGGATCATGTGGTTTCTAAAAATTAGATTTGAATGAAAGCTGCCAAGGTGAAGGCTATTAGGAATTAGCCAACTCCTAAGAATGTTGGGGAGGTAAGATCATTCCTTGGTTTAGTAGGTTTTTATAGATGGTTCATAAAACATTTTAGTGGTATTTTGTGGTCTATTTTTTCTTTGTTGAAGAAAAATAAAGTATTTAGGTGGGATAATGAAACCCAAGAAAGCTTTGACTTATTGAAAGCAAGGATTAATAGTGAACTGATGCTTGCAATTCTAGATTTTTAGAAGCTTTTGTAGGTGGAGGTGAATGCAAGTAGACTTGCCATTGGTGGGGAAAGTTTACAAAAAGTTAGGCTTGTTGCTTTCTTTTCCAAAAAGTTGAATGAGTCAAGGAAAACATATAGCATATATGATAAGGATTTTTACACTATTGTTCAAGCAATCAAGCATTGGAGGCATTACTTGTTGTCCAAGGAATTCATCTTGATGATGAAACAGAAAGCACTTTAATTTCTAAACTCACAAAATAAGTTGAGTGCAAAGCACATGAAGTGGGTTGCATAGTTACAAGAGTTCAATTTTGTGATAAAGCACAAAAGTGGGAAAGCCAATGTAGTGGCTGATGCATTATCTAGGGTGCATGTGGTAAATTTCAGCATACCTCATGTGGAAGGTATGGGCGATTTTGCTTCTTTGTATAAAAATGATGTTAATTTTGGATAGGTTTAGAGAGGCTTCAAAGAGCTGTTGATGAATAGGATATACCAATGGAGGGACTATCATGTTCAAGATGAATTGTTATTTAAGAAAGGAAAGTTATGTGTTTCTAACTATGATTTTAGAAAAAAAATTTTGTTTAAAAAGCATTGTAATGACATCGCAGGTCATATAGGCAAGGATAAAACATTGGAACTTGTGGGTAGGAACTATTTTTGGCTTGGTATGGAAATAGAAGTTTTAAAATTTGTGAAGGAGTGCTTCACATGTCAAAGGTTCAAAGGAGGTAAAGGTGTGGATGGATACTATATGCCTTTTCCAATTTCCAAAGGTCCATGGAAAAGTGTGTTAATGGAGTGGCATTTCAAAGACCAAGAGTGGGAATGATGTAATTTCTGTTGTTGTGGATAGGTTCTCCAAGATGACACATTTTATTCAATGCAAGAAGTATGTGATGTCTCTCATGTTACAAATTTATTTTTCTAGCATGTTGTGAAGTTGCATGGTATTCCTTTCAAATATTGTTAGTGATAGAGACTTCACATTCAAAATTCATTTTTGGAGGTTTCTTTGAAACATTTTAGGAACAAAGTTAATTTCACTAGTGCATATCATCCATAATCTAATGGCCAAACGAAGGTGGTGAATAAATCCTTGCTAAATATATTAAGATGTTTATGTGATGGACAACCATACAAGTGGAAAAACTTGTTGTGTCATGCTGAATTTTCATATAATAATGCTTTTCACGTTGCTATTAGCAAAAGCCCGTTTGAGGTGAACTATGGGCTTTTTCCAAATATGGTGGACACTTTGAAGAGCTTTGATGATGAAGCACAACTTAGTGCTAATTTTCTGCAAGAGATGAGGGATCTTCATGCATAAGTAAAATGAAATCTTAAGAAGAAGGCTGAAGAGAGAGTCCTCAAGAGGAATGAGGACAAGAAAAAATCTAATTTTGTTGTTGGTGACTTGGTTTGGGTGCACTAGAAGAAGAAGTAATTGAGAGGTGTTAACTTCTTCAAATTGAAAGCTAAGAATATGAGGCCTTTCAAAATCAAGGCTAAGATTAATGATAATGCTTTTGAGATTGTTTTACCAAATGATGTTGGTAAGTATTTTGTGTTTAATGTTTTAGATCTTATGCACTATCATGGACCATCCAATGAGGATACCATATAAGGCAGCATCAATGAGTTGAAGAGGGCTATTAACTAGTCCAAGCCTTCAATGGAAAAGAAGGTAATTGTACTCAAGCAGAGGGAAGATTCTAGTACTTGAAGAGTCAAGAGGTATGAATATTTGATCTGTTGGGAGGATCAATCCACTGATGATGCTGTATGAATCCATGAGACCAAATTTGTTAAGATGGGGATCCCTGCTACCCTTACTCCCTTGTTCACATGAGTTCACTTTTTGAAGGGTGGGAGAGTTGGTGTAGGAATGACTCTTTTGATTTCCTTATGCTTGTTCTACAAGTTTTTTTTGTAGATTTTGTGCTTGGAAAAGACCTAGATGAGTATGTTCTATTTTTGTGTGTCTTTGTAGGTTGATTTTTTATGATGAAGATTCATGGATGTTTTGGCATGTTTGGAGGTGTTTCTGGTTCATTTTGATGAGTTTAGGAGATTCTAGGATCTTTGGGAACTTGTTGGGAGTCATTTGGAGGCTCTTGACATCTAAATGATCATTTTTATTTTTGGCACCTATAGGATAGATGTCTCCTTAGAAAGATAGAAATCTTTCATAAGACATCTCCCATGAAGTGTAGACATCTCCAGACTAGAGTAGACATCTACCAAAAATAGTAGATGTCTCTATTGAAAGTAGGGCTTTCATAGTAGATGTCTACATGAAACCAGAGATATCTATGTCAGCAAGGGAAAAAGCTCTAATGTGGTGTTTCGATTGGAAAACATCCAAATGACTCTAGATCCTTGTGGAAAACATATAAGGAGGGAAATAGAAAGATTCCTAGGGTTTTGGATCTCTATAATTATGTATGCATTCATCCATGAGAGAGAAGGAGAGCTAGTATGCAAGGATAGATCTCGTATGTAGTAGGAGTGAGTGAAATCACTCTTGAGAGATGAGAGCTAGGCAAGAGAAACTGGTGTGCACATTGGAAGAGTGTAGTAGGTGATTGTAGCTCCAAGATGTGTTGATCTATGTGTTCTATTCTCTTGTATCTTACTTGTGAGTTGAGATCTTAGTCTCGAGTTGTGGCAGAGATTTCTATTGGTTGTGTATTACATTGAGAACAACGATTGTGTGGTTGTAGAGCCTCATGCTCTACAATATCATTTGAGTGTGATAGATCTTTGGATGTTTGTGGGTTGTGTGAACCTGTTGTAATCTTCTAATAATTTAATTGAAGATAGCTAGTTTTCATGTTTTCTAGCATAAAGGTTTGTCTTTACATAATAGTTGGATTTAGTATGTGAAGGTGATTTAATTGTTGAGTGAACTTGCTCTAGCCCATGCATTAGTACCAATAGTGGCAAGCTCTAAATCCTTGAGATGGTGCTTTATGCCAACTCCTATTTTCATAATGTGCAAGTAAGTGCTTATTAACCTCCATTAATGAAACCTCAATAGTACCTACTTGCTTCAAGTAGTCATACTAGGAAAGCTCCCTAGTAATAGTAGTAGCTTCTACTTCCTAGTTTCATGCAAGGTGGGATACCTAGTAAACTACAACCAAGGTAAGATAAATTATGTAATACTGCCTATTTTACCAATCCTCCTTTCATGTATGTATCTAGGTAATATTTTTAATCTCCTATAGATTTGATTATGGGGGAAGTTTGAGGTCCCACGATAGGAAATTCTATTGCAAGCATAAATGTGAGAACCATGGGCCTAGGTCTAAATCATCCTCTTCATCTTGTGGAGAGAATAATCATTCATGCAAGATGAAAATCAACATTTAGGAGGTTTCGGTAAAATTCCCTAATCATAATCAAAGTACAATATCTACATTAAGGAAAAGGTTCATGATGATGTTGAGTAAAGGTAATAAGATGATACTTAATGGTGATTTTATCATCATCGTTATGTCTATGGTGACTACACAGGTCATCAAAGAAGGATATTTGCCTAAAAAATACTTAGACTCTGGTAGTTCCATTTTGGAGATTCAAATCGGCAAAAGAATCATTTCCTAGCTCTTTGTAACTCTAGTTCTAGGGGTAATATCATATCATTATTGTAGTACTTTAATTGGGAGCTTCCTCCTCTCAAGAGTACCAACATTTGACTAAATTTGGTGAATCAATCCTGTGCATATCCTATGAGATAGGTAAGTCATGTGATGATATTTGTTATATGTTAGTTGTATCCTATAGATTTCTTGGTGATTAACTTAGAAAACAAGATGGAAGATAACTTCCATATTATCATGAAAAGGTCATGTTTGAGCACCACCAATATAAGGTTGGCCTTCCCAGATCTTCACCTCAAAATCAATGGACGATATGAGATTGGAAAAATAAATTACAAGAACATACATTGTGGTCCTTCCTAGTCCTATAGCACTGTGTGCATGTTCCATTTAAGCGAGCTAGATGGAACATTCAATGGGCAATACTTGATGTATCATAATGAATATCTTTTCCCTTTAAGCATGCAAAATACTCAATGTAATACTTAGAGGCCTACTATGTGATGAACATGGATTAGTCATGGGGGAAGAATTTCCCATGCAATGTCAAAACTTTATTTTCCTAGTATTTTTATTTATGAATTTAATAAAGTTGATGTATTTACTTAGAAATTTTTGTACTCATTTTTGAGATTAATGGATAATTATTTATAATACCTTATTTTCTCTTAGATTTTTTTTATTTGTGTGTATAGGAAAACTAATTAATGTGCTTTATGAATACTCACCTAATAAGCCAATAGTGGATGGGTGAAACACCACAAAAATTTGAATGTTATAGCCAATATTCATCATGTAGCTTTCATCCCACGAAACTTGAGACAAAATTTCATTGTAAATGTAAAGATTATAACCCATAGTTGGCAATTTCACATACTTTATACTTTTTAAACTAAAAAATGCTTCATAAGTGGTTAATGCCTCATTCCTCAAGTGGAAAAAGTCACCTAGTGTTTATATTTGGCCTTCCGGTGGGGGTGGCATTCAAAAATGCCTTTTGGAATGCCAAAAAGGTAATTTAATGGGTTTTATGGGGGTTATAAATTTTTCTATGCTCGAGGCACATATAGGGGGGGGGGGGGGGGGGGGGGTTGTAAATCTCACCTACCCCTAGCATGGAAGGATGGGGGTTTTGAAACTTTCCCCCTTTAGCATGGAGACCACATGCATAGCCTAGAAAACTTCCCCCCTCATCATGGAAGTTTCCCCTAGTGTGGAGTCTTCACCCCTAGTGTGAAAATTTGCATCCCCTAGTGTGGAAGCTACAAAAGCCAAAATTCATCACTTCATTTACTTCAACATTGACCAACCACTTTAGCAAGCATAGTGGAGAGCTCAACATGGAAGATTTATCTCTAGCATGGAAGGTGTGCCCTATTTACTATTTATAGTAAATGAAATGACCATGGGGAAAAACACTTACTATGTATAGTAATCCCCAAAATTTGCACACCCATCTCACTTGAATTTGACAATTAATTTGTAGCCAATTTACAGCCAATTTGTAGCCAAATCATAGCCATTTTGCAGCCCCATTCATGACCCAAAGAACATATAAAAGCCAACCTCAAACATCATTTATAGGTTTCACGATTTCAAGAAGGTTCAACAAATTTGGTTTAGGAATTTTCTCAAGGTTTCATTTTTTTGATTGAGCATACAAGAAATTTTCCAAGCACTAATTCCACACTTGGGGCATTTTCAAGCATTCAAGAGTTTTTCCAATTCCTATGTTTGCATCCTCTTGGACTCCATAGTGGAAGCATAACCACATGAAGATTTGTAGATTTTGCATATCAACATTGCACTTCTAGAATTCCCAAACCCTAGTGTGGAGCAATTTGACATCCAAATTTTCCACATTTTTCATCTCCTAGTAGTGATCTGACTTGCAAATTTGAGGTTGCAATAGTTGAGGAAGGTTTAATAGCATTAGGAGTGGCTTAGCACTTAGATCGTGGAGTAGATCATATAAGCTTTAACAAGCTTTGAACTCTTTCATAAGTGAACCTCCTTTTTGCTCATGTAAGCACCATTTGTACACATTTCTCTAACTTTTTATTCTTTCACAATCAAGTTTAAGTTTTGAGCTTTGTGTTCAAAATAAATTTATTTTTTGTGCATTATTTGGATCTTTTTGCATTTCCATGTTTTGCATTTTATAAGTTCTTGTTTGATTTGCCAAACCAGCCAGGGCACCTTGAATTCCATTTTTTCTAGCAAAGGCCCTGGGGATTTGTGAGTTGAGGAATTACTACACCAAGGATCTCTGGTTTTCTCCAGTGACTGATATTTTCAATCATAATAGTTTTTGTTGGCATTAGAAGGAGGGCCTCTACCAAAATTCTATGCTAAAAATCTATTAGCCATATTGCCAATGTTGTTCCTTAGCAATAAACTTGCATTTCTGCTACCAAAACCTTGGAAATCCAATGTTGTGCTTACCTTCATATGGCAGAAGCCTCAGCATGGATGTTGTAAGTGGTTTGGGGTGCTAAAATTTCATAACATTTGCTGTGAATTTCCAAAACAAAGCTAATGTGAAAGCCTTAACAACCATTAAACTTTGCTACCACATTTTTGCCACAAAACTAATGTTGGTTTTCAAACTAACCAAATCTACTTTCCCATCCTTTGTGGTGAAAGTTGGTAGCATATCAAAACTATTTTTTGGAAACTACTAGGTTTCCATTTGGCCTTCAAACTTTCTCCCCCTTCTCTCCAATGTTGGATTAGAAGGTGTGAAATTTTCATCATCTCACTTCCCTTCTTTTTCCCACTACCATACCTAGCATAGATGCATTTGGGGGGCCAGCTTGGAAGAAGCTTAACACCATTGCAAGTTACAAATATTTTAAATTTTTTCCATGAAATTTCTCAAAACCCAATGTTGTAATCCATTCCCCCTTGCAATCAAAGCCTAGTGTAGAAGTTGCAAGTGTTTAGGTTTTCAAGATTTTCATAGCAATTGCAATGAATTTCAAGGTTAACATTGGTATCCCACTAAGACCTTCAAGAAGATTAATGCTACCCTTTCTTCCTTGTGATCAAAATTGCAGCATGGAAGTTGTAGGTGGTTGGGTGGTAACTTTTTATAGTAATTACTATGAATTTTTTCCTCCAAGGATAGCATTGAAACCTTTTTCCTTTTTCTTTTTGCTACTAATTTCAATCTTTCTCAGCTTCTAAAGTTGGTGGTATAGCCCTTCTAGGAATCACCAAACTTTCAGAAGTTAGCTTCCCCTCCTATTTTTTGAAGCTAAGAAAATTGATAGCTTGCTAAAATCTAGTTTCAATGGAAAAAATCCAAACTTTCCACTTTGGTTTTCAGCCTTCCCCCTCATTAACATTGAGTTAGAAGGTATGATATTTCCATTATCTCATCCTCCTTCTATCCCCCCTTGCCATACCTAGTGTAGAGGTAGTTGGGAGGCCAACTTGGGAGAGGGTTGAAACCAACATTTCCAAGTTTCCATTTCTAGTAAAGGGGTAAATCCCCCTTATCCCCTACTTACTAATTATAGTAAGTACCTCATTTTCAGCTATTTTTGTCTCTTTGGAAATTTTTTGAATTCCATTCATTGGAACCTACTTCTATTTTACCATTTATAGCCTATTTTAAGTCATTATCAGCACTATAGTCATGTCTTTGCAATAGTCCACCAAATTGCCCTTCACTCTCATTGGCAAAGATCATAGCCAACAAGCCATAAGGGTCTATGATCCCAAAGACCTTTTCATCAATGAGTGTAGGCGATCTTTGAACGTCAGAGGGAAGAGACTTGATTTTGAGCCATAGATGAAGATCATTATAACTTCATTTGTGCTAAAATACAAGTAGACATGCTAATTCCATGTATGTAAGTAGAGGCCAAGAGGGAGTTTGAGCTCATACATAGGAGTGGGAAAGAGTACATCCTTTTCTCGTATGACCAAATTTTCCTTAACGACACCTATGATAGCATCCTAGCCCAATTGATTACCATGGAAGAGGAAGATGACAAGCATAGATCTAAGGAATAATAGGAAGAGGAGGATGAATTTAAGGTAGAATTTGAGCCTAAAAAAATCTTGGGAGGGTTATGCCAACAGATATCCCCAAGGTCATAGCACCTTCCTCTAATGCTTTTTTTTTCTCCAATTGCATGATGCCACCATTTTCCACTCCTTCCTACACTACTATGGCAAATCCCACACTAGTTATAGCAACACATCACATTCAGCCAATGGCACAAACAATAATCTATAACACATCAATATCATTTACAACACAATCTTGATATATAAAATCATCAACGAAGATTTTTACCATAAAAAATACATTGACTACTCACATGGGGCCTAGTATGGATTCCCAAGCAACACAAGGGTCACACACCCTCATTTGTCCCATTTGTGTCTCAAGTACCAACACAAACATCCTTTTATTTTTTTTGGCCCACAAGCCACAACCATAACACAACCTCTTCCTTTTGTCATGCAACCCATAGTGAGGTCACAAGCCTTAGAAAAAATTCCATAGCCATATGTGCAAACTCCACAACCTATGGGGCCATTGTGAGGCTTAGATCAAGCCTTCCAAATGATCCAAGACTTGATGGAGGAGTTGAAAAAGCTTAAAGCCTCTACCACACAAACTGTCAAGATTATGAACTTCTACCAAGATGATCCCATAATTCTTGTAGTTCCACCCTTGACACTTCCTCTTGGCATCCCTATTCCCTAATTTACAAAATATAATAGAGAAGATGATCCTAATGCTCACCTTATTACATTTTGATTTGAATGTTTACTCTTTCAGCCATGGGCTCATACCATCATGAGGATTTTACCTATCTCTTTGACTTAGAAAACACTTGATTAATACCATGCATTACCTAGAGGATCCATATCCTCTTTGGAGGATTTGGTTGCCCAGTTTGAAGGATTTTCCATAAGGACCCATTGAATGCTAATGACAATCCTTTTGTTTTTTCAACATTCAACATTGATGACAATAAGAGACTCCTAAGAGAGCCATTCATGATTCAAGTACCCCTCTATGATGAAAGGGATTCTTTAGCTTCCCATAGCTCAAGAACCCCCTTTGTCATAAGAGTATTGTCATGAGTGCCTCCAAGGGAACCTTTTGTCATCAAGGTCCCCCACCCCAATACAATCCAAATAGCCATAGCCCAACCAACATGGCAATGAACTCTTGTGGTAGCTAATGCTATTGCCTCTTCCTCATAGCCAATGATTAACAACCAAGAAACTTTAAAGAAAGAAGCATAAGCAAAAGCCTGACAACAAGAATGATAAGTAGATGGAGGCACAAAAGGAAGTGGGTCCACCAAAGGTTACTTCCAATTCAGCTATACCCATGACCTCCTCTACCCCAACACCTTCAACTAGCAAGCCATAGGAGGACCAAAAAGCCCACAATCGAAAAAACAAGGAAGACTCACAACAACCATAGCCTAAAGTCAAAGTTGGCATTTTTGGTTGCATGGAGGGGGTAAAGCACAACCAAAGTGACAAGCCCATAGCCAATGATAAGAACTTTATTAGTGTAATGAACCAAGTTAGGTAATTACTCAAGCAGAAAAGACATAACTTTAAGCTTATATGACCTAATCATGACTTTCTCTATACATTATGAGACACTAGTCAAAATGTTGACTTCCATACCCATTAGTGAGGATATTCCTACTAATGAGGAAGCCATCCATATTCGTGATGGTTCCTCCCTCACCAAAAGGGGAGAAGTCAACATCCTTAACATGTTGCTATAGTGATATTAAGGTTAATCCCCAAAATGGAAAAGTAACCAAAACCCCTTTATTCATAACCATACACATAGAGAAATTTAAAATCCATTAGGTGCATGTTGATGATGGAGTTACAACCAATGTCATTCCATGCACCATCATTGAGAACTTGGGCCTAATTGAGTAAATACAACTTACAACCACCACAACTCTTAAGTCATTTAATGGATCAAGAGTTTCCATCAAGGGGTCTATCTCCTAGGATTTTTTAGCTAGGGAGCAATTCCCCACAACCACCAATTTTTTGGTGCTGTAAGAGATAGGATTCAACCTAATCTTGGGAAGATCTTGGTTGGTTCAATTACAAGCTATGTCCTCTCCCATCCATCACGAAATTCACCTTCCTTATGAGGGAGGTTAAATCATCATTCATGGTGATAATCTGGTTCCCCTAGTTGTCAAGAATGTAGACATAGAGTAGGAGAGCTTCAAGAAGAAGCTTCTAGCCATGAAGAGCAAAAACCCAAGAAAGCCAATGATGAAAATAGGATACATTATGGGATGAACTTCCTTTAACATTGTAAGAAAAGGGGATGATGAATATAAGCTAGTGCAAAGTAGGCCTTACTCACTTCCTAATCTTGCAAAGATTAGGAAGAATTTGCACAAGTGAAGTTTACCTTAACCTTCCCATGCCGCTTATGACTAGATGCATCAATAGCCATGTAGGCTTAATTTTCTTTTGAAGATTATTATATCTTTTTATGCATTTTTTGTTTTACTTTTTATAGCCTATGAATGTCACCTAAGTTTATTTGCATTTTTACCTATTTACTAAAACCTTTCTTTATTTTTACTAAACATTGAAAAAACATTATAACTATACATCATTTTCATACATGGTCTGCTGTGACCTTAAACTAGCATCCCACTCTACTATGACCTTAAACTAGTTTCTTAGTCCACTATGACCTTAAACTAGTATCCTTGTCCACTAAGATGTTAAGCTAGCATCCCCATCTGCTAAGACGTTAAATTGGCATTATGGTCTGCTAAGACCTTTAATTGGCATGATAGTCCCCCATGACCTTAAACTGGCAATGTCTACCAAAACAATGCAACATGACCTACCATGGTCCTAAATTGGCAAAGGTAATGTCAACATATTATGACACATCATGGCCTTAAACTAGCAAAACTATATAACCTGTGCATGTGATGGCCTAAAGCTAGCAAACATCCCTTTTATTATTATTATATCTCTCTTTTCTTAGCCTATTATTGCAATGATTAGCTATTTAATGTTATAACCAAAATATTAACATAGCCATTTTCAATGTTTACAATATTTAAAACATTTATTTTAGATACATATAGCCTAAAATAAGACAAAAATTTAAATTTAGAGGTAAAATGTCCATAACATACATAGCCATGACCACAATGTGTAGTAAAGAATGTCAAGGAATAACAACCATCCATAAGATAGTCTTGGATAATCACAGCCATCAACATAAGGACAAAAAAAAATAGCCAACAAGCTAAACTAAAGGAGGCTATTGAGTGACATTTGGAGGAGGAAGTGGTGGGTCATTCCCACCCTCACTGTTAGGGCCGCCAATGTCTCCTAAGGCCTAAAATGCAACAACATATAACCAATTAGTAAGCCGTAGCCAAAATCATAACTTAAAACAAAAACTAAAACATAAAATATATTAAACTTGTGGAGATTCCGACTCCATGACTTTCAAGGATAGATATGGAAGGCCATTATCGACAACAACCTTAGCTACATCCATAGATAAATGTGATCATAGCATCACAGTGAAGTTCCTAAGGAGGTAGGCAAGGAAGTCCCTTGCACCAGGTTGGAACCACAATGAGAGTTTCCCAAAAGGCATCTCATGTGGTGGGGTGTTCGTCTTGGAATGACCATTGTAGCATAAGATATTGACTAGCTCCACTATGATGAGGACATACCTTAAAAAGATCTTGCATGAAGCAAAGCACAAAAGCATTATGATCAATTGAAATTTCCTAACAAACTTAGAAAAAACATCCTAGTCAAAGGTGAAATTAGCCTTCATAAAAAGATCTAAGGTGTTTATCTAAATTAGCTTAAGAAATCCCACAAAAAAAGAAAATTATTACAACCTTTCAAAGAAAAAACACTATGACCTATTAGAGTTACTTAGCAAATTTAGACAAAACATCTTATTATAGATGAAATTAGTCTCGATAAAAAGTTCTAAGGTGTTTTTCTAAATTAGTCGAAGTAATTCCACAAGAAAACATTATTACAACCTTGCATAACCTTACATCATGACTAACTGGAATTACTTAACAAATTTAGAAAGAACTTCCTAAGTCAAAGGTGAAATTAGCCTTTGTAAAAAGCTCTTAGATGTTTATCTAAATTAGCTTAAGAAATTCCATGAAAGCATTGTTACCATATTTTATAGCCTTTATAGCCAAAATTTTATAGCCCAAAACTAAGTCTTAGTCTAAATTATGCATAAACGTAGAAAAAGCATCTAAATCATGAATAAATTTGGAAGAAAACATGCAAATTATGCATAAATTTAGAGAAAAAGCATTTAAGTTATGCATAAATTTGAAAAAAAAAACATGGAAGTTATGCCTAAACTTAGAAAATAGCATCTAAATTATGCATAAATTTAGAAAAATCAAGCATAAGTTTAGAAAAAACATCTAAATTATGCAAAGCATGCATAAATTTGGAAAACAAAGATCTAAACTATGCACAAATTTAGAAAAAGCATCATAAACTTAGAAAAAACCATGTAGCCATAATAAAAGCTTGATAAAAATAGAAAAATATTTTTCTCTTTTTTTTAAAAAAATTAATCATTAGTTTTACCTATTGACAAAAGAAATATAATTTATACATATCAAGCACTTCCATTTCTAAATTGGTAGTGTTCTATGACCATAATTTTGCCTTATTCACACAACCATAACCAATCAATTTAAAAAAATTTGTTTATACTTTGATTTTAGTGAATCCACATGAAAAGAATCTTGAAATTATGAACCTTGTAGCCATGACCATTAAAACCAAAAAAGTATAACCATATATCCATAAAGCATGAAAAACTTTAGCCAAAACCATAGCTGTCAACATTTATCCCTTTTCATGTAGGGTTTGTAAAAAATTCATCAAAAATTCATTTGAAAGATTAAATTGAGCCCTACACATCCATGCTTAGAAAAAATTCAAAATAATTGCCACTTATTTTGGAAAATTTTGTCAATTTGGACAATAATACGAAAATGACACAACCATCCTTCTTACACATACTTAGTAACCAAGTCATAAAAAATTTGTTTTAAGTCCAATTGGAGTGATTCCACCTCCATTGGAAAGTTGAGACCAAAGCCTATTTAAAAATCACTAGAAAATAGCCAAAATTTGTTTCATTTGTTTAAAAAAATTTACAAAATTGTATGAAATTACAAAAGTGGCACAAATAGCCTATCTACGCAACATTAGGAAAACAACCATAACTTCATCGCTATGAATCCAAATTAAACAAGAAAACCTCTATTAGAAAGCCTAAACAAAGGGATACAAACCCATAACCTTCAAGTTCACAAATGTGCAGCCATTCTCCCAAGAAAAAATATACAACATTGCTTGCTTTTTCATGCTAAAACATCAAAAACCTCAAAATCTAAATTTCATATAGCCATGGAAATAGTCGAAATAGCTAAAACCATTGAAAGCCATTGAAATTGACACCAAAATAATGGGGTAGGATTTTGTTGAATTTTAATTCTGACAAATCCTAAGGTGTAGATATGAAAAATTAGCCACACCTCAAAATATTGGGAAGAAAACCATGAGACAACAAGCCCTATTTTCAAAATTGAATCTACAAAAGCTAAAGCAATGACATGACCATGGATCCATGTGGAAATAGCCAAAATAGGAGGTGGGATTTCATCAAGAAATTTTTTAATCCCTCTACTAGAGTAGACCTAGAAAAAATAGCCTTAACACATAAGAAGCAAAAAAGTAGAAAAGCCATAAGAAATAAAGGCAAAAATAGGGGAAACTGCCTACCTTGGAGTAGTAACATGAGAAGATAGGATGGAGATGAGCCTAGGTGCTTCCTCTAGCTCCCATGCACCTTCATCCACCTTGTAGATCATAAGGTTTCAACTCTTTTCCCCTTGTTGCTTTGTCATCATGGTAGGCTCAACACTAGGAATGACTAAAAACTAAGAAGGATGGGAGATTAATGCTAGCTGTGAGGAAGATGGAAGGATTCCATGCTGAAAATTAGTTTCTTCTACCATAAGAACCTCTACCAAAGCTCTCCTCTAATGCACTATTGTTGTAGAATGATAGTTGTGATCAAAACTTGCAAAAATTGACATATAAAACTTATCTAAAACCTAAACACACATCTTGAAATCCTAGCTACTAATTTAGTGTAGCATAACTACTAGTGCACTGAAGTGAAAAGGGTAGAAATTCTAGTTCATGTTGGTTTTGGATGGTAAACAACTTCACTTTTTAAAATTTTAAATTCTTGGATTGTGGGTCCCACCCTGGGCCTTCTCTCTTGACCAAAAATTGCATCAACATTGAAATTTTTTCTAATTTGATACTTACAACCTTATGAAAACCTTAACCCCCATGCATCCATGTTGGGGATACCATGCCTAGCATGGAAACATGCCTCCTATTTTGCAAAGTTTTAAATTACAAATATTTTGCTATTTTTAGTGATCCAAACCTATCTTTTTCAACTCTGGGTTTTCAAAAGTGGGTGAGACATGAACAAAGCTAGACACCATGGGTTTCCATACTAGGATAGTAGTGCTTAGTGTGGAAGAAGAGGGAAAACACCCACTCTTACCACTCCAACACCCATCTAGCCTAAGTTTTACCCCCCTTTGAGATGAGCTCACATGACTTAGAACCCCTCCAAGCATCTCTAACAGCCTTGGAACCCCACCAAACCTAGTAAAAATTGATCAAAATTGGTTAAAATCTATGATTTGGTGGTTTCCATGTTGTGGGAGGCTTCTTCCATGCCAAGTCTCTCATGCTCAACATGGATTGATTAGGGAAAGTTAAAAATGACCTAAATTGATTACCTAATGACTATTTCTTGATGCCTGGTAACCCGTAGACTTGCTAGAAGACTCTGGAGCTTTTAAAAGCCCCAAAAGTGGTCAAATATGGCACAAAACTACCATCTCCATTTCAAACTGATCAAATATTGATCCCCAACAATGATTGTTGACATAGACAACCCTAGAGGTTGACATTCATAGTTCATATGTTGTTGATTTGGCCTAGATTTGACTTTCTTGACTAAGGGACATCTCTTCCATGTTGAGCCTTACACCCTTATCATGGATGAAAAGGGAGAAGCTTGAAAACCTCATCACAACTTTCAAAATAACCAAATCTTAACCTTAGGCATTGGTGCATAACTTCAGCAACCCTTTGGACACTCATGCATAGCCAGATTGATCATAAAAATTTAAAAAGTCATTTCCCCTAGTTTTTTATGCTGAGCATGGAAGCCCTAGCATGGAAAAATGGGGAAATCCTAACAAATGCCTAATGACCCTTGAAAAAACCAAAATTTGACATCAAGTATCAACAATTAACACCAACAATTGTAGAAGCCTACATGCATGATCGAAAGTGATCATAAATGGCCAAAAATCTTCCCCCCTANATAACATTTTATCACCAGGAATTCATAATTATTACTAGCAACCTCAGGGGCCTACATGCATAGCCAAAAATGATGCAAAAAGGTGAAAATCTATTTTCCCCTAGTTTTCCATGTTGGGCATACCATCCCCACCATGGAAAAGAGGGGGAAGCTCAAAAACCATCTAGAAAACTCCAAACTGATCAGTTTTGACTTCAAACCCTAGTCCTCAACCCCAGTAGCCCTAGAAGCATACATGCATGGTCGATTAAAGTTAAAACTAGGCTAGATTTGCGTTTTATGGTGTTTCCATGCTGGGGATCCCCTTCCATGTTTCCTAGCATGGAGATTAAGGGGAAGACTCATTTGGAGGCCATAAATATCTCAGAACAACATTAATTGAACTTGCAAGCACTCTAGGATATTGTTGACATCCTCTAGAGCTTTCAAACTTTAGGAAACTAATGTCAAAAGGCTAAAAATGATTTCCCCCTAGTTTTCCATGCTAAACATTCTAGTCCTAATGTGGAAAATTGGGAAATCCAAAAAAATGATTAGAAATACCCAAAATTTCCAAAACTTGACATGAAACCCTAGTGCTCGACCCTAGTAGCCCCAAAGGTTGACATGCATAGTTGATTGAGGTCAAAATTGGCTTAGATCTAAGATACATGCTGATGATCCATTTTTCCATGTTGAGGATAATATCCCTAACATGGAAATGCAAGGGGAGACTTGTTTGGGACTCCTAAACATCTCAAAATGATATTAAATGACCTTTTATGTACTCTAGAACCCTGGTAGTAGACATTGGAGCCTTTAAACTTTACAAGACTAATCCCAAGTGGCCAAAAAATGGTAAGCTCTCCATCCGTAGTGTGAAAAATGGGGGAAGATAAAAAACCAATTAGGGATGCTCAAAACTACCAAATTTTGACATGGAGAGATAGCCCTTGGCCCTAGTAACTTTGGAAGGTAACATGCATAGTCGATTGTGATTCAAATTGGCCTAGATCTAGGATTATTTCTTCTTCCATTCTAGAGTAAGTTCTATAGTGTGGACACAAAGGGGAAAAGTTAGTTTTCCATTTTTGGTTGTAAGATAACACTCCCAGAATCTAAAGATGTATGTTAAAGAAGCCCAAGACCTCATAGCTTCAAGATTTTGCTTGTTTGACCTTATTTCAAAATTCAAAACCCATTCCCCCCCATTCTTCCATGCTAGAGTAACTCCTATAGTGTGGAAACAAGGGAGGAAGACCTTAAGTACCCTTAAACAACCTTCAAATATGTTTAAAATCTACCAGAATCTTGTAGAATCAGAGTCTATAGCCCTAGGGGCCTAGAAACTTGGTGAAAGTGCCATTGAAGCACTTTGAGTTTATAAAATAAGTGTTCCTTTATTTTTTCATGTTGAGGATACTATGATTAGCATGGAAAAAAGGGAAAGGAGAAGTCATTTTGACAAATCTTGACTTTCAGAATTGCCTCAAATCACATCAAAATGAAGCAAAAAGATGCACAAGTTCTAGATCTGGGCTTCAACTGCCTATTTGACCATTTTTGACCTTTGGAAACAAGTGTTGGG
>MNCI01009117.1:0-87951 GCA_015680685.1 Gnetum montanum | reverse complement strand
TCAGGGGGAGGGAGGGAGGGAGGGGTAGAGAGAGAGAAGGCTCCAAAACTACTTTTTGCCCTTTACAGACCTTTAGAGTGCCTAGTTTTGATAGATCTGACCCTACATTGCCTTGGGAAGGTCTTAGAACCTCAATTTTGGAACTCTAAGCATTCCAAAACTTATTTTCCTTGGTTTCCATGTAGAGGGTCCTTGTTTCAATGCTAGGCCTAGCATGAAAGCCTCAAAACACTTGTTTTTTGTGTCCAAACAACCCAGAAATAGCCTTGATTGATGCCGAAACTCACCTAATAGCATTATTTCCACAAAACATGGCCTTCTAATTCCTAAAACTAGAAAACCCTAATTTTATTTTATCTATATTACCCAAATTTTATCATATATAGCCTATTTTGCTTTATTATGTAATGTTTTGAATTATTTTTGGACTTGTGTTACCTTGTTGACCTTCTATGGCCTTCATACAAATTTGTATATTGTTTATTTTCTTTGTTATAGCTTTATTTTCCTTTTTTGGCCTTTAAATGATATCAAATAGTGGGTTCTAACCTACTCTAGCAACCATTTAGCACCATATGTCCTTGTCCTACTAAGGCCTTAAACTAGCATCATAGTCCACTAGGACTCTAAAGTGGCATCACGGCCTACTAAGGCCTAAAACTAGAAAAATTGTGGCCTTTTTTGACCTTATTTATTATATTTCCCCTTGCTTGACCTTTATTTAACCCTTGTTGGCCTATATTGCACTTTGTTGAATTGTTGTTACCTCACTGATGACCTTGAATGACCTTGTTTGCTCTAGATTTGCATAATTTTATAGCATTTTAGCATTATTTATTTACTTTTACTAGATGCCACTTAATATGTTTTTGATTGAAATGCATGATCAAAGTATGAGTACCTAGGAGAAAATTAGTTTGCCTTTATGTCTACATGAATCTCATGATGATGTTGAACAATGTATTGACCTTAATTACCTAGATCTTAAGCCTGAGAGTCTTGTAGACCACATAGTCTTAATAGAGAAACCTCTAGAATAGCCTAAATACCTAGTCAAAACCATTGATTTAGAATTAAGAGACATAATCAAAGACTCTCTGGTTGAGGTTTTTGTCACAACACACAATAATGGGGAGAAGACCTTTAAACTAAGTTCCTCACTAGACCAAGGTCTTACAAAGAAACGTTAAAGCATTTTCTTGGTCATATGAAGATATGACATGCCTAGACCCATGTCTAGTATAGCACAACATCATTCTAGACCCAAGCATTAGACTAGTGAAGCAAAATGTGTACACAATTAGACTATATTTGGCCTTGACAGTTTGCAATGAAATCTCAAAGCTCTACGAAGTAGGTTTCATTAAGGTTGTTGATTACATAGAATGGGTATCCAACATAGTGGTAGTCCTTAAGAAAAATGGAAGCATCTATATTTGAATTGATTTTTGAGACCTAAATAAAGTAACTATCAAGGATGACTTTCCTTTACCTAGTATTGATCACCTTATCGATACTACGACTAGAAAGGCATTGTTATCCTTTATGGATGGGTTCTCAGGCTATGACCAAATTAGGATCAACCTAGAGTACCAAATTAGCATGACCTTCATGATCCAATGGGGTACCTTTTGTTATACCATGATGCCCTTTGGTCTTAAGAACACTGGAGGAGCATACTAAAGAGCCATGACCTATATCTTTAGTGATTACATCCTAGGTTTTCTTAATAATTACATAGATGACATAGTTGTGAAGTCCAAGATAGCTAATGACCTAGATCTTGTGATTAAATGATGCCTCAAATATGAGATTAGGCTCAATCCTAAGAAGTACTTCTTTGGTATTAAGACCAGTGAGATGCTTGGCTTTATAGTCTCTAAAGAATGGGTATGCATTGATCCTAATAAGGTTAAGGACATATCCAAATTAGCAACACCTACCAACCTAAAAGAGCTTTGAGGGTTACAAGGTAGATTACATTTTATTTGTAGGTTTATTGCTAGGCTAATAGATATGTTACAACCCATGCAACACTTGCTTAAGAAAAAAATTCACTATGAGTGGATAACTCAATGCCAAGAGGCCTTTGAAAACCTTAAGTGAGAATTAACACAATTGTTGATAGTTTATCCTCTGCAAGAGGGTAAAACATTTTACATTTATCTTGCCATCTCTAATACACACATTACCTCTTCACTCATCAAAAATATGATGAAAAAGTAGAAATGCTTATATACTACCTTAGCCACATGTTTGCTCCTCATGAGACCTGATACATTGAGGTGGAGAAGTATTGTCTTGCACTAGTCTTCTCTTTGAAGAAGTGGAGATACTATCTCTTTAGAAGCCAAGTCAAAATAATCTGCAAGAACAACATATGTAGGGCCATAATGACCAACATCTATGAAAGTATTCATATAGCCTAATGGAAGGACATAATCACAAAGTTCAACCTCCATTAAATCTCTCAGTCAAAAAAAGGTCAATCTATAGTCATACAACTCATGGTTTTACTTGTTGATGACCAAGCATCCATAGATCATGAATTCCCTGATGAACACATTAACATAGTTAGGCAAGTGCCTAAGGGTTATGAGATAGTCATGAACTTTGATTGAGCTTCAACTGCCTGTGGGACTAATGCTATTGCCATTGTAACATTCCCATCTAGTGAGATTTAATCCTTTGCCTATTTTTTTGAGTTCCCATGCACCAACAACAAAGCAGGATATGAGGGTTTAATCAAAGGAATGATGATAGCTTGTAAGCTAGGGATTAGATTCCTAGCCATTAAAGGTAATTCAAAACTCATGGTTAACCAAGTAACTAAAGTCTTAGGTTTTATGAGTCCAATGATATCATTATTGATGTAATGATATCATTATGGATCCAATGATATTATTATGAGTCCAATGACATCATTATGGGTCATAAGTCTTAGGAATTATTGGTCCAATTATATTGTTATGGATCCAATGTTATCATTATGGGTCATAGTTTAAAGGTCACATGAGATATCGTAGATGTGATGTTGTTGATGCTACATTGCACTTGCATTGTAGCATCCTTATCAATGCATTTCTGCTGGCTACCACATTGTAGATGCTATGTCACATCTACAATGTCATAGCTATGTCGACATGTATGTTTCAATGCAAAATTCTTGATGTGATCCCATTGACACATTGGATGATGTTTCAATGCATATGTGTTGATGCAGTGCAGGCCTATACCTATAAATATGTATGATTCTACTGCATATTTGAGATCTTTTGTCAGTCGAGTAGCTAAATCATTATAGTTTTGTTCCATAGTCTTAGAGAATAGTTAGTGAGTACCTACAATGTGATTTGAGTCAGTTGTATGACATCTTATTCAAGTGGCAATGTACCTAAACACATTCCATAAATGACAATAAGATCAATATTGATTCTTATTCATTACAACACTTAGACTTAAATTAAATTTACTTTTAATGAAATTTATATTCCATGTACTTAGTTAATGTTTACATTTCCATGCATATTAATGAATTGGTGGAATGAGCATGACTAGTTTAAAGCATAAACACGTATTTTCTTGACAACCCTAGTAGCATCATTGCTTGGTTCACCCAGTAGCATAATGCTTTGTAATTTTAGTAGTAGATACATGAGTTCAAGATGTGTATGGTAAGCTGGAAAAGGACATTCATCACCTATAGGCTAGTTTAGCATTTATCTTCCTATTGTTAATTAGATTAAATAATTAATTTTTTTATCATTAGGAGTATCATAAAGCCACAACAACATCAACCATCATATGCCTCACTTTGGACTAAACCATACATGACAAAGCTACCACTAGTCCAAGTGGGAAGATAGTGAACTATGATTAATACTTAATGATCTAGATGCCAAACTAGTCCCATCCACAAAATTCAATCAGGTTGCATGTGAATGCTCATAATTTTTATGATTGCCCATAGGAGGTACCTACTACTTAACATTAGCGTTGTTACTAAGGATTGAACTTGGTTTGCTTGTGTGATAGGTAAGAATACTCACCACTATACTACAATGATGCCAATTTATTGATATGCATGGAAATGTAAATATTAACTAAATACATGGAATATAAATTGCATGAAAAGTAAATTTAATCTAAGTCAAAGTGCTGTAATGAATAATAATTAATCTTGATCTTATTGTCGTTCATGGAATGTATCTAGGTACATTGCCACTTGAATAAGATGCCATACAACTAACTTTACTACAAGCACTCATTGACTGTTCTCGAATACTATGGAATAAAACTATAAGGGTTTGGCTAATCTATTAATAAAAGATGTTAAATATGTAGCGGGAGCACACATATTTATAGGCAGAGGTAGACATTGCATCAATGCATCATCCCATGCATTGATAGGATTGCATCATTGGGTACACATCAACGTGTACACATTGATGTAACTATGACATCACAAATGCAACGTAGCATCTATGATGTAGCAATTAATAGAGATGCATTGATAGGGATGCTACAATGTAGGTACGATGTAGCATCAATGACATTGCATGTATGATATCTTAGCCAATTGATGTTTCATCATATGCCTATGATTAACTAAAAACTTACCCTCAAGTTAATAGGATATTACTGAGCTTCCTTTATAAAAAATTGGAAAAGTATGGGATTATTGATTAGTGCTAACTACTAACTGACTTTGAATGCCACATTATAAAATTTTATTCAATTGGATGCATTACAAAATGAAAAAAAAATGATAAAATGACTAGCAGACATTGAAGATTACACAATTTGTAGATGTGTTCAAAAATCTACTAAAGAGGATTCTTCTTGCTGCTGCTAGTGGTGGCAGACTTCCAACCTTGATTGTTATGTTGATGATTCTTTAGTTATGCAAAAAATTCTTGAATGATGGACTAAAATTTCTTCTCATTGTTCCATGGACCTAGTAATCATGTGATGTTTGAGTCATTATCCTGTATGTGCTACTATTTGTCCATGAGCATATCCTCTATTGTCCCTCTCTTGGCTTCGTTTTCATGCCTGGTAAAAGACCTTCTTCCTTAGGCATCCATTTTAGCATCACCTATAGTTACCAAAGGATAAACATTAGTTTTGATAAATTTTCCATATAATTAACCCTTTTTGTATTCCTTAGTTTGCATTTAAGAACAAGGTGATGACAATGTACTTAGGCCCAAGGTTATGAGGTAACTAAAATCATCAAGTTGTTTACATTATTTTGATCAATTACTATTAGTTACCATAATGTTTGAAAATAGGATGTTAAAAAATTTTCAAAAATTTCAAAGAGGACATCCCTAGCCCCCATGACCAATAAGCGCAACTTCAAAAGCACACAAGTTTTTGAACAATGAAAACCAAAGGTCTAATTTAGAATATGACTGAGAAATTTTGAATTTGAAGGAGATTTGAATAGAAAAAAGGAAACATTAATTAAATTAGATAAGAAGTAGTCCCAAAATCATGCATAAATTTAGAGAAATCATCAATGATATTTTGGAAAAGTTAGGCAAGTGGGTCCTCCCCAGAGCAAGCTTTTGCCATAATACCCTTGCATAACCATTTCTAGAGATGTTCATGGGCATCTTAGAAGCTAAGTGTAGATCATGTCTTTATTTCAAGCAACACACAACTACCTTGGTTAGGATGTTATACCATACTACACAAAACCATTAGGCTCATAATTCTATATAGTAGTGAGGTGAATAATGGGATAAGAAGGGATTACAGAGATAGGGATGTAAGGTGCTTTACCATGTCTGCAATAGGTCCTTGTATCAAGTGTGATTAAAATGACCAACATACATATCTATTTAAGTTTCAGACCAAGTCCATACCATTAACAATGACCTTGTAGTGATGTGTTGCTTCCTACCGATCATCATGACTCCACAACCACCACCAAGAACAATCATAACTCCAAAAAGAGAAGAAAAGAGAAGAACAAAGGAAGGGCCTTAGTTTGATAGACATCTTCAGGCATGAGTAACATGTCTTTCTAGCTCCATAACTAGTGCTTGTAGCCCATTATTATGTCTAAGGGGTGTGCTTTGAATTCCATTATTATTTTTTTGAATTCTATATTTTTTGAAATGGGAAACAAACCATGCAAAGACATAGCTTTCTATTTATTGGTCAATGGAGAAGTGATGATATGTTCCTAGAGGAGTCATAAACTACATGAAGGAAGTTATGAAGAGAACCCAACAAATTCCCTTGAGGTCACACCCTTTACCATTCCCACTTGGTATTTTCCTCTTTCTTCAAGGTACAATGATCATTAATGGATTTTAGTTTCATGAAAGAAGTACCAGATTTCTTTCATGACAAAGGCCTTTTTATTTAGAGAACTGGAGGGATGGATGAGGTGGTCTCATTGCTTTGCACAATTACTTATCCAATCATCTTGATAGCATAGCACAAAAACCCAACATATAGCATTGACTTCTGAATCATGACTTGGAAATTATATTAACAAAAACATAAAAGACATTCATAAACCATAAAGAAAATGATTCAATAAAAGAGAAACATATAAAGAAAAGAAAAATATTAAGAAATGGAAAACATATGAAGAATAATTTTTTTTTGAAGAAATAGGAAAATGATAAAAAATTGTAAAAAAAAGAAGATGAAAAATGCTTATTAGTTCTTAATTTAGTATGGGGCATATTCCCCATGGCTAAGAGTAAAGGTAGGACAAGAGCTAATAAGTAGATTGGTTAGTTTCATACATCTTTTAAACAGATTTTCACTCTTATTTCCAAGCCACTAGCTATCTTCTAGTTTAGTAGCTATTGTGTAGACTTGGTTTTGCTTACACACTTGTTCTTGGACTTTATTATGGGTTGGTATAGGGGTTGTGTTAATATTTTAAACTTTTGATTCACAACTGCATCCTTTATCATTATTAGTGATGCATGGAGGTTTCTGTCTTTTCACAGTGATAGGTTTATCTTTGGTGTCTTGTGTTGGAGTGGTGATGGTTGTTGGCTTCTGCATATGATTAGGAGACATTGTTCTATAGAGGAAAGATGTGAACTAGACTGGGCTTGTGTTGGTTTTTATGTGCTAGTATGTCTATCAGTTTTGTGCTCATGTGTGGGAACCATCCTAAAGAAAGGACATTTTCGAGGTTATGATTGAGATCTACTAGCATTATCATTTTCATATATGTTCACAGCATAAGTGGAATTCTTTCATTGATGTTGTGGTGCTAAACCTTCCTATGTTGCTATCAGTGATATGTGATGGAGGAAAGTATGAGAATATTAAGGATATGATGGAGGGTAAGAGGCATGAGGTGGTGATCCCATAGAAGATGTTATGGGTTGATGATATTTGGAAGAGTGGTAGTAGTGATTTGAGGTAGAGGATGTAGAACCAATTCGGGAAATAGGTTGTTGAACATAATATTTGTATGGGCCTAGTTGGTAATAAGGGTAGTGTTGGTTTGATGATGGACTCTCCCATAACTGTGGGTTTTGGCACTAGGGTTAATAGTAGTTTTGAGGCTAATAAGAAGTCCCACTAGGATATTATGTTGAGTTGTAGGACTATCTATAATTACCTTGTGAAAAAGGTAATTTCCAAGGAATTTGCTTTTGTATGAACTTGGGATTCAAAGAAAAAGCTCAATATTCATGTAGATGAAACATGACTGGGTAATAGTCCTTTAGATGTGGGTAATAGTCCTTTAGATGGTCATATAGATAGATGTCACATCCATCATTCTCTTCTATGGTGAATTCTATAGCCTCTTATTCCACAATTATTTTTCTATTTTGACAATAAGTGTTCATAGCTATTTCTTGGTTCTTTTTCCTCTTCCTGTTTTGATTACTTGATTCTTGTTGCATTACTCTATCCTCTATGATTTTTATGTAAGTTGTAACTTTTTCATTCATCAACTCCTACATCTTATCTAGCCTTGCTTCAAGATCATTGATAGACAAACTTTTGTATTGGAAAGGTTTGTTGTATATCAAAATTGTAGCCTCCCTTAAATTTAGGAATGTTGTCCATATCAAGCCATTTGATGCAGCTACCCCTTTGATACCTTTGGGGTATTTGAACTACCTTCCTAATCTATGTTAGGTCCCTAGTAGCCAAGAAGGGTTCATCTATACTAGACACATCATGGTGATAATCTATATTTCTATTTGCTTGATTATGGTGATCTTGTCTATGCTCACTTTGATGTCTTTGATTTTTACCTTGGGTTCAATTTCTATCTTTGTCTTGACCTCATAGTGGAGCTCTATCTCTATACTTATGTTTATCTTTATCAGAACTAGACGTTGGAGAGGAAGAAGAAGATGGTGAAGTAGGAGAATCATCATGGCTCCCATATCTTTCCCCATGGTCCCTTGATCTATCTTTTATAGGTTTAGAGGAGGTCCTAAGGCCTTGAGGTTCTCCTTGAGCTAGGACTTATTTCATCTCCTCTATAATTATCTATACCAGTTGAATGTGATTCTTGCATGTAGTTTCGAAATGAGCATATGAAACCCCTACTTGAGGTTGTTCATTCCAATTCTCTTCAGTATAGAACCTACCATTTTTCCTATGAGTGTTTTCATGATATGATGCATTAGTGGCCTTATGTGAAGAAGATATGTATTTATCATGTGTGACTTAACATATTAATATTTTCTAAAAGATAAATTGTTAATACTTTTACAATTATTATGTATAATATAACTAATCTAGATAACTAGCACCATCATCAACAATGACATCAATGATGGGAAGTGAGTATTTCCTATGCATAACCATAGCAATCACTAGTGTTTACTAAGTGATCTGCTTAAATTCCATAGACTTTAGCTCTTCAAGTACACTAGGTCTAGGTAGTGAATATCAAGGATGTGATTGTTGTCTTCTCATTCTCACTTGTGAAGTGGAAGTGTATGGTTAAGTGTAACTCAGGGCTATTATTTTATGTTTTATGGTTTAAATTGTCTAAGTGCTAAAAAATAAATTAATTAAATGTTTAACTAATCTAGTAACTAACTAATGTCTTAACTCATCCTAACATAGGCATCTATTCCCATTTCCTGTACACATCCTGAACAACGTTGCAACGTTACTAGGATACCAAGCGTTAACCACTACTGGGATTACAAAATGTTAACATATGCTCAAAATGGTCATACTTACATGTTTTAATTAATTTTTGATTAATTAATCAATTAATTTTATTCATTAAAGTAAATTTCTTAAATAATAAATACATTTAAAGTAAACATTAAGTTATTTCTGAATGGTTCAAGGTTTGTGAAGAAAGATCATCATTATTGCTGGTCATACCAAGGTGCTAAGGTACATTAGTGTTTGAATAAAGATCTATACAATTCTCACTTCTAATTTGGGCACTTAGAAAATATTCTAATTGTCAAACAAACAACATGCAAGAGATTCATGAAGACACTAATGAATTGATTTCATAAATGCAACTAGTGAGTGCATGTTTATAGGCAAAGATAGACATTGCATTGATAGGGTCATATCAACGTATCAGACCATACATCAATATGACCACATTGATGGGATTGTGTTGATGATACCCTATCAATGCAACCAAGGAAGGCACTTCATTAATTCCTTAAGCTTGGTCCTTCTAAACCCAAGGAGTTTCTATAGTGGATGTACTTCTATGAGTACATCACCTAGTCCTTCAACTTGGTATTAATATGAGGTCGAAGAATTCACTAAAAATTTGTAGCAAATAGTGCAATAAATTTTGTTAGTAGGATCTTTATGCCTTAATCTACATGAACAATAGCTAGGGCTATAGGATTTTTAAATGGACCAACAAATAACTGGTAACCATAGATCCATAATACTAAATCCAAGCTTAGGTTAAAGGTCCTATTTGAGACCTTTAACATGGACAAAGTGGAGGTGAAGATGTCCAAACTTCCCTTGGTTCATAATACAATGCACAAAATTGTCACACATAACTTTTTGTCCACCAAATAACCATTAGGTATCTCTACTCATGATGATGAGAGGGAAGTGCATTATCAACATCTTTTTTTCTCTACAAGGACATGATTTAGAAGATCAAGGATGTGGCCAAAGATAAGAGGAAGATCTATCTTTCTAGGATTAATTTGAAAACTCCATGAATTGGCTGGCATAGTAAATCATGTGAGAAGACATATTATAATTATGGGAATGGTGAACTAGGAGAATGTAATGGTTGTGAATCCAAGTTAACATCTACAGATCGTTGGGACCATATTTGATTTAGAGGATGAGATGCCTTCTACAGAGGTATCTCATATCTATCCTTCAGACTAGCTTTGCTAGTACCAAACAAGGGCACCATGCATGCCTCAAGTATTTCATCATATACAAGTATAATGGCCTAGGAGATCTATCTCCCAAAATTCTTTCTTTAGCATTAGACAAAGGTAGGGATCTCTTCTTGATGACAATTTTTAATCCATTATGCATGTTGAAGGTAAGGAATAGGCTACCACAATTCATATGGGGATTCATAAGAACTTAGCAAGAATTTATTAAATATGATGAAATCCATCATGGGTGCTAAGGCTATAACAAAGGATCTCTTTGAATTTTCTCCTTTTTTACTAGATGATCCACCCATGGTCCATTATGATGCCCTTGTTCAGTTGGAAATCCATGTCCCTTACAAAGTGTTTCCTCCTTACATCAATTGAGGTGTAGCATGTAAAACATCTAGCACATGGTAGAAGTCCTCTAGGTACTCATTGATTAACTTAAGACTAGGAATTGAATAGAAGAAGAACAAAGAATTAGTTTAGGCACTAAGTTGTCATTAGGAAACATTGACAATACAACAAAGATTAAACTCATTAAGGTTTAGGTTGAGTTAGAGATTGTCGATGTTGATAGAAATATTTCTCTAAGAAATTCACAAAGAAGTGATGTTGAGGTAAAATGGTTGCATAAATAACTAAAACATATTACATAATTGATACCAACGCCTTCCACAATCACTCGAGATGTGTGAATTAAGAGTTTGTAGGCTGAGCTATTTTAGGTATGCTAGGTTGGTGAAGAAGCCATATTGATAAAAGATGGCTTGAAGTGATAATTAGAATGTTGAAGCATTAGTCCCAAGAGTGGAAAAAGATGAGTTAAGAAAAATAAAAGTAAGTAATCTCCCTTTTCTAGAAAGTATGAAGGTTGGAGGATAAAAGTAAAATCATGACCCAATTTTGAGACAAATACCTTCGTATAGAGAAAGAGTCTTGGAACTTGTGGCAAGAGCTAGTAAAAAAGACTACCATGAAAATTGATAAGCTTAGGAAGATTCATTTGATTGAGTAGGTAACCTAGGATGTTAAGGTATGTAGATTATATAAACTTGTAGCTCTACTCAATGAATGAGTAACTAGTGAGAGGTGCAAGGTGAAGGAAAAATTCAATATCGTGCACACCAAACTCTAATAAATAGCCACAAGTCAGTCAATATTGTAGGAGAAGATGGACATGTTGGAGAACATGTATATCCTTAACCATGAAGTAGCTATCATATTTCTTAAGAGAAGACTCAAGGAGGTAGATGAGAATGTGCAAGTAGAATGAATAAGGTATATTAATGTGGTTGAGACTTTTATGGATTGACTACATATATAACTAGAGGAGAAACTTCATCAAGTGATGGTCTAGTTGAAAATTCCTCAAAACTTACAATTGACTTACAAAATGCCACTAGATGATTCATCATTCCCCAATGACTGAGTAAATCTAGTCCCATAGCTTTAACACCTAAGACACAAAACTGGAACTAGATACACAACATGATTAATGTGGAGGAATACAACTGTACAAATATATAGACCATGACTATAATAAAATATAAGCCACCTCAGAGACGTGCAAGGGGATAGTGGATTAGAGAAGAAGCCTCCTAACATGTCTACTTGATATGAAATGAAGCCTAAAGAACTAGGTGTGGACATATGAAATCTATGAAGTTAGGCTTCAAGGTCCATTATCCTTACTTAGTGATACCAATTATATTCATGCATTAATCCTTTCTCTCATAGAAGTATTTGACATTGTTCCTTAGCATGCAAATCATTAATTCTATCATTTTTCATTTGGCTTTTAGTATCTATTTTTGCGTGAAGAGTTCTACCTTCATTGGTTAAGTGTATTTCAAGTCATCATTTTCACAAGTGTGACTAGACTTTATCAGAGTGCTATCTTACTTATGTATCCTAAAATCATTTGGTTGATGTGAAGTTTAGTATTTGTGTAGTGGCTAAAGCTTATGGTTTTTCCTCATTCTATCATTAATGGCTTAAACTCTAAAATAATAAAAAATATCAAACATTAAAAATAATAAAAAGAATATTTTTTAATTAATTCTCATTTTCTTAAGCTATGATGATTCTTCCTTACCTAAGGACATCATAACTATACAACATGAAGTTGGACTATCAAGGTTGTGATTAAGAGCCATTTTTATTGAATTTTATGTATGATGTTACACTTGTCCCCAAGAAGGGTTGTAACATGAGCATTGCACCTATCCCCAAGAGGGATTGTGATGCATGTTTGTTTACTATTGTTTTGTTCATTAGGATTCTAAAATACAAAAAAAAAATATAAAACATAAAATTATAGATATTTTATTTATTTCTCATCATGGAAACATGAGTTTCATTCATATTTTATGTATTATAATATCTTTTATATGTCTTAAATACAATGATATGCATGAGTGTTTTTGGTAATCCACTCAACATCATCTTTGAAACTGATGACTAGATCATACTATGATTTATATGATAAATTCCATTGGTCTAAAATGGGAAGAATCCTATTAGGTATGGAGAAATGAAGAAAAGTACAAAATACAAGCAAATACCAAGAAGAAGCTTACAAAAAGGTTAGGGAAAGAATAATAAATGGAGTCACCCATTGGATAAATAATGTTGAGCTTAAGTGAATAATAGATTCATATTTCTTGAAATAATATAGTAGAATAAATATATCTATAAGAGTGAAAATATGATTATGTTTAACTATTACTTGCATACATTTGAATTATTTATGTAATTTTGTATATATATACATGTTTTAAGTAGTTTCATTTTGACTTTCATTCTATCTATGATTTAAAATATATTTTATATTTATACAATAAGGTATGATGACTATCAAAAATACATGGTAAGGATGTTAAGGAGTAATGTGTCATTAATACTAACATTAATCACATGTAATATTATTTAATTTTATTCCCAAAATTTTTATATTATTTTGGATAGGTAATAGAACTATCAAAGGTCCTAGTTGAAAGAATAACATATAGTTTATCATTAATGATGGAGTAGAACATACTATTGTTATTTCTTGAGGAGATTAAGAAGGATTTCATGATGAATACGAATCTTACATTACTTTCAAAAAACAAGTACTGGAAGAATATTACAATGCATTTTTACTACAAGATAGTAACTAGAGTACATTGCTAGCAAGAGATTGGATTGGATTGTTTCATAAGTGGTAAAAGTGCTTTTAATAGAATTTTAAAGTATCTTCAAGTGAAGAAATATTCTAGTTAAAAGGATTAAACATGAAATCAACTTCATATTATATGTATCAATTCTAATTTAGATAGATTTATTGCATGATGTTATATTATAGAGTAGTTAATAAAATTAACTGAATGAGGTTGCTGGAAATGGGTTAATGTACTAGTTTAACTATATATTTATGATTCAACCAAGAGAATCTTTTATGTTTTTCAAATTAATAAAATATCAAATTAATTCGTTGAGAATTGATTTTCATATTGAAAATAAAAATAAAAACATTCTCATAAAAAAATTCATCTCTTCACCTAGCTTTATGACAAAAAATATTTATTTATAAGAATAAATTCTATGTGAAAAAGTAGTTGGCCTCTTTGCAAAACTCTTATAAAAAAAGCATTACCAAGAAAGAACATCTTCACCCTTATGATGATAAAATTATTTTATCGTTACCAAGAAAGACTCTCTTGGATAGGATTGGTAATTGGCCTCATGTTCAAAAATAAAACATTTCACTACATTGTATGCAACCAATACTTATTCCAAATAAGCACACTAGTATCTTGCACATGCACATATTTAAGGGCTATAAATTAAATCATAGTTATTTCTTGTATAGATGACATTTTATACAAGATACTCATTCCTTAAACAAATAACATAATCATATGATTAATATAATGTAATTAAGTGTTGGAACCCTAAAATAATTGTAACATAGGTACACTCAAAGATATATACTTCACTTATAATTTTATAACTCATCATTATCCACTAGAATCGAATCTATGACTTGGAGCTTTCAAATCAAGTCTTATCACTAGGCTAACAACTTATTGTAAAGACTCGTAATGAAAGGATATATCATAATAAGGATATATAAGCCAACTTTTCTAATATGCCTAAGAAAAAAATAAAAAAATCCAGCTTTTTTAGATTAATAAAGATAGAGTAGGAGAGATTTATATAAGGATATTTAGTAAAAATTGGTCATCCTTTTGGACTTCCAGTACTAATTTTTTGGAATTGAAAATAAACCTTAATGAGTGGTGAGGTACCCCTATGCCCAACCATATGAATCACAAAGTGTTCACACATGATCTAGTTAAATTCCATGGACTTCATCAATTCCATTGCACTAGCCCTTTAGGAATTGAATATACCCTTAAGGTGAATCGTTATCTTCCCAATTACACTTGTGATGTTTGTGGTATGGTTAAGTGTAATTGAGGTATTTAATTTCTATCATTTTTTATGTTTTATAGGTTGGTGCTCAATTATGGATAGAATTAATTTGATTAACTAATCTAAATTGACTAATTTACTAATCATTTAACTAATCCTAACATAAGTATTCATTCCCACTTTTCGTACACATCTTGAACCCATGTATCTACTACTGGGTGACCAAGTGCTATGCTATTGGGTGTACCAAGCAACAATGCTGCTGGGATTACTAAGCAAATATGTGTTATGCTTAAAGTAGTCATACTTATGTATTTAATATAGCTAGCTTAATAACCTCATTAACTCAACTGCTAGAAAATATTTGCAAAATAATTGAGAATAATTAACAAATAATTGAAAACATTGAATGCATAAATAAAAGAGCTAATCTATCCAAAGTGCTACAAGGTTTATCAAAAAGCTCATCTTTATTGTTGCACAAACTATCATGCTCAGGTACAACAATGCTCGAACAAAGATTTTTACACTCAATGACTTCTATTGCAGGCACTTAGGTAAAAAAAATTCTAACTTTTGAATGGAAAAAATGCAAGAGCTTTGCTACTACTAAAATCTAGATTGCCATAAATGTAGCTAGAAGGCACATATTTATAGGTGATAGATAGACACTGCATTGATGGGGCCTTGTCAACATAGGGTGAGATGCATCTATGGGGCCTCATCGAAGAGGTTGACTACATCGACAAGGCCTCGTCAATGTAGCTAACCAACAACAACTCATCATATCCTCATGACTGAATGAAAACTCATCCTCAAGTTATTTTACAAAATTGGGAAGGTATGGGATTATTGACTAACTTTTCTTCAACAAAACAATTTACTAACTTTGATAAAAAAATGGAATGCTTGAGTGTATGGATCAACACATTACAAAAATGATGGTGTTCAAGACATAAAATTGAACACCATGAGACAACTCTTCAAAAATTGGACAACACATTCCTTGATGGTGTGAAGCTTGTTGGAGAAGATCAAATGGTCCCAAGCAGTGGTGGTTCTTAAGGCTCTAAGAGATCCTCACTGGCTTCATGCACTAGTGATGGTTGAGGTAGCTACGGTTGTCCTACTACTACTACAACTTCAAATAGGAGGCAGAAAGCATCCAGTAGTGCTTCCATTTTTTCCTCCTTACTCCTAGAATCATGCATCGTCCATGTATCTTCCCCAATGTGGGTTGGAACAGGAACATCCCAAGGACACAGGATCGCTAGACATAACTCCTTGACATTGATGAACCAGGCAACAAACTATTTGCATTCAATGTCAAATGTTCACACTATGTTCTTTAGCCTCTGGTAGTCATCCATTTGGCTAGGTCCTTAGTAATGGATTGTTGATCTTTGAATCGTCGTTTAAGGACATCGAGTTCAACATTAGTAGTTTCAAGATTTTGCTTGGTGTCCTTGTGGTGTTTAAACTTAGCCTCATATAGCAGATATGAGCTAGCCACATATTCTTCAATTTCAACCATGGCCGTCTAGCTGTCAACATTACTAGGTTTGCATAAAGGAGGTTGGCCAATTCTATATAATTTTTCATTTCTTCGATCTGCAACTCTTCAAGTAGATCCTTGCTTTATTGTAGGCATCAATCCCATCAAGGATGGGCTCCCATATCTCTCTTCCTTGCTAGAGTTGCTAGAGGGATTCATGTACTTTAGCCATTTCCATCTAGATTTATTTTTCATTAATTTCCTTTTACAAGCCAACCCGGTCCTTGTAGTGATTTTTCACTCTCTCAAATTTGAGAGCTTGGTTCTTCCATGTGGCAATCTCGATGGCAGAATTTTGTCGCAAAGTGCATACCTCCTTCATTAATAGATTGTGGTTCTCTATGAACAATTTTCTTAGTTCAGTGTTGATCTTAGCAAGCTGCTCTTGCTGTTGATGGATGAAATATTGCATTTGATCTCTTTGAGCATCAACATTTCATAGGCGATGATTTTGTATGATCAACACTTCATTCTCTTAGTGCATCTAATTCAAGTCCTTTTGATTGAGTGAATTTTAGCTTCTGTCATGGACTATTTGAAGATGGCCATTACTGCTTCCTTCTCAACCTTTTGAAATTATTCTGGAAGCTATTTGATAGCTTCATCTCTTGTCATCACTGAGCTAAGGATTGTTTGTTCTATAGGTTGGGCATGAAGTTTAGCAACCTTTGCGATGAAGCGTTGATTTTTCTCTTGAGTCATTTCTAGTTGCCCCTCCAAAATTATGCTTCTACCCCTTGCATTTAGTAGCTCCAACTAGGTTGCTGTGATGTTCTCTAAGAGATAAAAAATGTTTGGAGTTGGTTGCTCAGTTCCTACCAGTTGTTCCAACAACTATTCGTGTTGGGCTATGTTCAATTTTTCATTGACCATGCCTATAGATGTCTGCACATCTTGGAGTGTAGATACATTTGGTACAAATTCCATAGGTGCATTTAGTGCTTCAGCTACATAGTTAGCTAGCACCTCTACCACTATATCCTACTGTTGGTGTTGCATCACTAGGACAATTGCCTCTTCACCTTCCTCCAGGCTCACCAAGAAAGTGGTGGCATTCCCAGAGATTTCTGGGAATAGATGATGTGTTGCTAATGATATCATCACCTCTTGAGCATTGGAATTCAACTCTGAAGGTAGTTGTGTTCTTTGGGTAGAGAAAATGAAACCACCTCTCTCCATTTGGTGAACTATTTGGGCCACCTCATTAAGATGACTCATTGCTAGTTGATACATAGATGGATCCATCCCACTTGTTCCTACTTGTTGCTCTTGTTCACTCAAGAGTCATTCTCAAATTTTTTGCAAATGCTTAAGGACTGCATGGGCCTTTAGTGTTGTCTCTTAAGTATGTGGTGGTGGTGGTAACTCCTCTTCTTGAGTGGCTGTTGGTGTATTATCCTTCATGATTTCTACCCATGAGGCCAAGGGAGCATGTCTGAGAGTGTCATTTGAATAGTCAACAATACCTGCCCTCTTGTAAAGTTTCCTGATAAGGCATAGAAACGAGAGGATTTTCCTTCCATTTTCATTCTCCTTGAAGTGCTTTTCAATCTCTAAATAAATCAACTATAAAAAGTTAATGGAAAATTTCCTACTTAGAGTGGTGCATGCTCAAGAAGAAAAAGTAGTCACCTTTCTTTGACTCACCATTAGATTGAAGTGGTAGGCTACAATCTTGAAATAAATCCACTTCACCGATGTGAGGGCATCATACTCCTTATGGTCCACCCCGTAGCATCATTGGGTCCATTCTCTTTTTGCCTTAGGATCATCTTTTATTGATATTTTAGCCAACTATGTTCCAATGTTTGGCTGCACCAGTGCCTGTGCAATAGCCTCTATCGAGTAGGACACTTGAATGTCCTTGATTTTTACAATAGACCTAGCCTTCGGCTACTCTAGAAGAGATAGGTCTTCTCCATGTACCTTTCCCTATTGGATGTGATGATTGGCCATATGAGAGAGGTTTGTAACTGTGTTCTGACATCCTATGGATCTTTTTCCAAAAATGACCCAAATTTTATCTCTTGAAGAACTAATCTTTGGATTTCTTGGGACTTGATGATGTCTAGGTAGGCTTAAGTCTAAGTGACATCAAGTCTTGGCATAGGTCTAGGTGCTTCTCCTCTCTAGGATTATTTGGTAGGCACTTCTTTCTCTAGAATCTGTCAAATAGATTCCACTTTGGTTTCCTTATGAAGACATCCCATTGCATGGGTCACCTCTTGTTGTTCTTGGCCTTGTTCCTGTTGGTCCCTTTCAGCTCTGGGTCATTTCTCCCATGGTTGTGAGGGTTCTCATTCTTGCATATGATTTTGTTTGGGTGCCATTTATAAGCACAATAAGACCATGGATTAGTAATCATTGTGTAACCTTAAAAAAATTGGGATACCTTAACTCTTGAGGATAGTTACACTTGGCTAAGTTGTGATTATGACTAATTTAATTAACTCCATTGTTATTTTTGTTTATGTATTGTCATTGATAAATTATCCCAGAGGTTGTTGGAAGGGTTAATTATCAAAAGAGTTGATATTTTTATGTTGTTAAGGTTGCTAATCCTTAGGGGGGAGTTAGAAAAAAAATTTCAAAAATTTCATTAAAAACCTTAAGGTTTGCAGCCCCCATGATAAAGATCTTACCTCTGGTAAGTGTAGGATCAAAAAATGGAGTGCTTTGGACAAATAGTTTGAATGTTATGAGCTCTAGAAGGTTTTGGGCTTTGAAAAATTGCAAAAATTCCCCATGTGTTATGAGAAAAGTGCAAAAAATTCCAAAGTATCTGGTGGTATATATAGTATTTTTGCACTATGTTGATGAGGCTTCATTAATAGGGCCTTGTCGATGCAGTCGACTATGTCAACAAGGCCTCGTTGATGCAGCTATTGACCACTGTTGACTTTAGTCAAACTTTCAAAATATAAGGAATGTTTCAATGAAATTGGGATCAAATGAAAGCTTAGAAGACCAAGAATAGTATGAAATCATGAGAAGAGGATGTTGAAGTTCATAAATTTGAAAAAATGGAGACAAATTAATTTAATGGATGAATGCAATAAAAGATTAATGAGTAATAAGCAGTTTACACAATGGAAAATATGAAATATAGGATTGTAGCAATGTCAAAGGTAAGGAACCTTAACTAATCAAATCAAAAGCTATGCAAGTGGATCCTCCCCATAGTAGGCTCATGCCATTTTTACCCTTGCATAGCCTCAACAAAGGGGTCCATGGGCCCCATAGTTAATTTAATAATCATGATAAATTAAGTAGCAATCCAAAAGAATCCACTCAAGAATTGCAACACATTAGACTAAGACATAGAGTATAACATAGAACCTAGCAATGAGGTGATTTATGGCAACATGGATGGATGATAGAAAAGGTGGAATGGAATTTCAAATTAAGGTCATAAGAAGTCCCTTGTGGAATTTGTGGTTAAAATGACCCAAGAAGTTCCATCCTCAATCCAAATCAAAATCATTCGCTTTCAGTGACTTTTCATCACCGCTCTAAGACCAATCCACCTACTCAAGATACAAGAGTGCTTTTACAAAATAGCCATTATTCCATAAAGAGGAGAGAGAGAGAGAGGGGATTAGTTAGAGGGAGCCTTTAGGCATAGGTGCATGTCTTTCGAGTTCTATAACCAGTGCTTGTAGCCCTTTTATTTGTCCAAGGGATGTGTTTTGAATTCCCATAGTTGTATTTTTTTTGAAATTGGAACCACACCATGCAAGGACTTATTCATGTTGGAGGGGTGTGCATTGAATTCCCATCGATTTTTTTTGAAATGGGAATCACAACATGTAAGGACTTAGTTGTGTTGAAGGGATGTGCATTGAATTTCCATTGTTTTTTTTTTTTGAAATGGGAACCACACCATGCAAGGATGTTATTTTGACTTCCTTTAGTGGGTCGTATGAAATGGTAAGAAGTCTACAAAAAACACTCAAGTACTCAAGTAAGAAGAAAATTACAAATAGTATTAAGTCCCCTTGAACTCACAACCTTCTAAAACCTTTGGATCCTTCCTAATTCCAGAACTACCTAGGTCACTGATTGATTAAAATTCTCTTTAATGAAAAGGGACCTCAAATTCCCAGAAAAAGGAAAACCATAGAGTTCATTGGATGGGTGGATGACATGGATTAATTGCCTATTCCATGAAAAATAAACCATGTCAAAGTCATTAGACATTGGAATTTAAAAATAGGAACCAGACATTGATAATCACACATTAAGCACAAACCATCATTAGTAAACAACAACAACAACATTGTGTCATGTGACAATAAAGTACATTTATTAGCAAAATATGAGAAAATACCACTTAAACAAAAGAAAATAAAATAATGTAAAATATATAAGAAAGTGTAAAATAATCAAGAAAGTTAAAAGGTACTAAAAATGGTATAAAATTAGAAAAATTTGAAAATAAAAAATTTGTAAAATCAAAAATGTGAAAAACAAAAAAGGTAGAAAAGTTGAGAGGCCATGATAATGGTTAGCATAGATGGCCATCTCCCCCATGACTGAGTTAGAGGAAGGAGACCTGAAAAATAGAACATGGTTATCCATCTATTGAGGCAGTAGTTACACTGGCCAATCTTGGTTCTAAGAAAAGTCTAACTTATTGGATATTGACAAACTACTTTTTATTTGGGCTATCAGGTTTGTAAATTATCATGGCCCTAGAGGGAAAGGTTTGATCAATTATATAAGGTCCCTACCACAATGTTTGGAATTTTTTCTTTTGGGGTACATGTGTGGGGTTCCAGGAAAAAACCTTATCTCTTGGTTGAAGTTTTACTTTCTAATTCTANGGGGTTAATCATTCATTGTCTTCCTAGACTTACTTGTGTTTGTCACGGTGTATGGTTAAGTAAGTCCAAGGTATATTATTTTTATAGTTTTTAATGTTTTTCTCCTATGCTATCAAGGTGAAGGGTTGAGAGAACTAACTAACTCTAACTAAGGAATAAGTCTAAATTAACTAGCGTTAGCATCCATTCCCACTTACCGTACACACCCTGAACTATGCAACTGTGGCTACCAAATGCTAATCGTTACTAGGATCACCACACGTAACGCACATGCTCGAAGTGGTTGTACTGAGGCGCTTAACTAGCCTAAGTGTGATAAGTAGCCGATTCCTTGACTAGCCGTACACATCCGTAGATGCTCATAATCAAGTCGTACTCATCCCACGTCTAGGAGTTGAGGGTGAGAGAGACTAATCACGATGAACAGCCGATTCCTTGATTAGCCATACACATTTGTCAATGCTTGTAATCAAGTCGTACTCATATCGCATTACTAGGAAAGTAATAAATAACATTAAATAAACCTATTCCATGCACTGCAAGGTTTATCCACAAAGCTCATCTTTATTGCCATACACAACTTGCGTTCAGGTACAAACTGCTTGAATAAAGATCCGTTCACTTGGGGACTCCTACTGTGAGCACATGGAAAATATTCTATCTCTGGAGTGATCAATCTGCCAGAGTTTCCCTACTTTTAGCCTATCCTATGAAATAAGGGGAGTGCCACCTCTTATTTATAGATTTGGAGGTGGACCACGATATCGCATATGTGATATCGCAAGGGAAGACACGATATCGCAACGACCGCGATATTGCGTACGCGATATTGCAGTGCATGCGATATCGCGTCCCATCAAAGTTCATATTGATCAATCTTTCCTTATGTGCTAAACTTAGGTCAAGGTTTAGATCACAAGCTGTTGAGAGTGTATGAAGCTTAGATTGAATTAGGAGCATTGGAAGTTTCTTGTACACTAACTCATAGGGAGAATATCTAATAGAAAGTTTCCAAGTTGAACGATAAGCCTAGAGAGAATTGTTAAGTTTTGTACTCTAGTCCTTCCTATATTTGCTAGTGGTTCATGTTAATATTTTTGTAATCTCCTGATTGGTTACCTTTGTTTGATTGTTGGCTTGGGGGTGGTAAGGTGTTAATTTATGTTCTACCCCCAAGAATTGTGTTGATTTTTCTAAATGTGGCACCTGTGAAATGAGTTCCATTATTAGAAATTAGTGAATGTGACATCCACAACCTATTCATGATATTTTGTTGAATAAATTTGGCAGCAGTGGATGATGTACAATTAGTAATGGCTACTGCTTCTACCCATTTTATGCAATAGTCAACTACTACTATAATATATGCTTTCCTGTTAGACATGGGTGTGATGGGATCCATGAAGTCAATGCCCCATATGTTGATAGGCTCCAATGGTTGAATCCACTATTGAGGGCCTTCCATGCAAGCGGTCATCCCCTCGTCACATTGACAATGTTCACAAGACTTGATGAACTGGTGGGCATCCCTAAAGATTGTGGGCCAATACTATCCAACCATTAGGATTTTTATGGCCATGCATCTCCCTACATAGTGGCCTCCATAAGGCCCTTCATGAGCATCTTGGAGAATGCATAGTTGATCCTCATTAGGGACACACCAATGGATCAAGCCATTGACACACACCTTGTAAAGATGTCCATTGATTTTCATAAAGTATTTGACCTGATGAAGAAATTATTGATTCTTCCTAAAATCCAAGTCTTGTGGAATCTCTTGAGTAAAACGATATGTGAGGATGCCATTATATCATATTACTTTTTCAAACATTTGTTCATTTATTGCTCTAGTAAAGAGGAGTTCATCTAGAAATTGATCAGAGAGTAAGCTCTCCTCCTCTTTCTTATCCCATCTTAAGCAATAGAGGTGGTCAACGATCACATTCTTAGTTCCTTTTCAATATACCATGGTAAGATTGAATTCGTATAAGATCACAAGCCACTATATAACACAAGGGCTCACTATTGGCTTATTCATAAGGAAGCGAATTGCACTGTGGTCCATATGTACAAATACCTTATAACCTAGCACATAATGTCTAAAATTTTCTAATGCATACACCACTACCATTAATTATTTCTGCATGATGGTGTAATTCAACTATGCCCCCACAATGCTTCTACTCACATAGTGGATATAATATGGACACTTCTTATCATCCAACTTTGTGAGCACTACTCCCATAGCATAGTTAGATGCATTTGTCATGATATGGAATGTTTTAAACCAATATGATGCTTGTAGGATTGGTGTTTCTACAAGTTTCTTCTTTAATTTTTGGAATGTGTGTTCACATTTCTTGGTCCAAATGAAAGGTGTATCCTTCTTTGTAAGTTCTACCAATGGCTTTGCAATCTTAGACAAATTCTCAATAAATTGCCGATAGTAACTAGTATATCTAAGGAATGATTGAACATCTTTAACAATCTCAGGTTGACATGTTATTCCTTGGATGACCCTTATGTTTTCTAGATCTACCTTAATCCCTTTGTATGAAATTTGGTGCCCTAGCACAATGCCTTCTTGGACCATGAGATGGCTCTTTTACTAGTTGAGTCATAGGTTTGTCTCTACACATGTCTTCAGTACTTATTCAAGTTGGTCCAAGGCTTGCTTGAATGTAGCTTCGTAGGTGGGGAAGTCATCCATGAAAACTTCAACACCACTACTGATTTGTTGTTGAATGATACCCTTGACCAAGTGTTGAAATGTTGTAGGGGCATTTCATAGGCCAAATGGCATCTTATAGTATGCAAAATTTCCCTAGGGACTCATGAATGTTGTCTTAGCCTAGTCTTCTGGCATGATTTGGATTTGGTTATAGCCACTATAACCATCCAAGAAAGTATAATATCAATGCTTAGATATGGTATCCAACACTTGATCTACAAATGATAAGGGAAAATGATCTTTAAATTTTGCCATATTTAATAGCCTAAAGTTGATGTAAACCCAACATTTTCCATCCTTCTTTGGTACTATGACAAGTGGGCTAACCCACTCACTATCTGTGATTGGATAGATGAACCCTACCTTGAGGAGTTGTTCTATCTCCTTTTTGACAATTTATATTAATTTGGAATTCAATCACCTCTACGGCTGCCTTCTAGGCTTCATGGCTATGTTAGTGTAGATGTGATGCTAGCATATCCTTGGATCGATTCCTATTAGCTTTGGATATGACCAAGAAAAGGATGTTAACCATTTATTTACCACTTTCAAAAAATTTTATTTTTATTTAGGAGAAATTTTGGCATTAATGATGACCAAATTTCCATTCTTTAAAAATGTATAATCCATACTGATTGGTAAATTTTTTAGTTCTAAGGGCTCTTGCTTAAAGTGATCAGGCATCTTTAACTCTCCCCAATAGGTATCATCATCTTCATTAGAGTTGGAAATGAACTTGTTCAATTTTGTTCTTGCCTTCAACATATGCACATGTTAGACTCTCAGTTTACTTCACACATATTGTGCTATTATCTAAATCAGCTATCAGCCACTAGGTGCTCTCCTACTTTGTAGCTGCTACATACAGACACCTTTGAATATTAAGTTTTTGCGCACATTGATTGCATGCCTTAATGTATGTGCTTTTGATTAACCAAATCTTTTGCATGCAATTGCATGCATTATCACTGTACATGATGCATGGAATATGCTTTTTCTCAATTTTTCCTAGCTCATTTTCCTTGGATATTTCTAAGGATAGGTCCCTTATTCCCATTCACACATCAAACATACTTAACCAAGCGCTTACCATAATGATGGGGAAGTTACTTTTGTAATTTTCCACCTTGATTACCAAAAAATTAGCAAGATAGGACCACCCCACAGATTGTGATCACAATGTCCTCTACTAATTCCAAAGGGATAGTAATTGACTGATCTACTAATTCTAAACAGATGTTGCTCTTCTTAAGAGGTGGTAGGTTTCAGGCCTTGTACATATCATGGGAGATAAGGTTAACTTTGAAACCAGAGATAAGAAGAGCTTTGTAGGGCTCTTGTCCAATAATCTGTAGATAAATGAGTGAACTTCCTAGATTAGATATTTTTTTAGGAAGGTTGCTAGCCTTAATCTAGTTAGAAATAGCATGAGTTAGCATTACAGTGCGGATCCTAGGTGGTGCTTGGTTTGAAGGGTACTCGAAGGTATTTGGTGTAGAGGATGAGGGTACCAAAGATGCAAGGTGATCAGCTAAAGTAGGTTTTGAGGGCTAGAGAGGATTTCTAGGCTAGGAGAAAGGTTGTTTTCTTAATCAATTATCTAAACCACTTGGTTGAAAAACTTGTTGTGAGTGTACAACCTTTGTAGCATTTCGTTGTTGTGGCTATGGAGGAATTTCATCCTACATGGATGGAGTAGGAGGTAACTGAGATGAAGGTGGAGGTGTAGGTATAGAGGGATGTGGAGGATGATAAGGATATAGATATGGGCTTTTCCCTTGAGTAGATGGTGAATGTGTTTGGTGGTACTTTGGAGGGTAATAGTGATGCTAGAATGATGCATGACTCGTAGAACTTCTAGGGGAGATGGGCTACTAAACATAGTACCCATATAGATGTGGTTGCCTATAAGGGTACTTCTACATTAGTAGTGGCATTTCCCATGATTGTGGTTGATACCACTATTGGTATTGTTTGTATGGTTGTGGAGGAGTTTCACTTGGGTAGTAAGCTTGTTGTTGTTGGTGGAACTATCTTGGACTGCCTTGAGGATAAGGCAATCATCTTGGAGCTTGGCTACATGCTAGGAGAGGATTCAATGCATACACTCTAGACTCTTGTAAGTGTGACACCACAAGGAAACATCCCTTTGGATGTTCATATTGATAGATGTCACATTCA
This sequence comes from Gnetum montanum, assembly GCA_015680685.1. NCBI lineage: Eukaryota > Viridiplantae > Streptophyta > Gnetopsida > Gnetales > Gnetaceae > Gnetum > Gnetum montanum. The sequence goes on along the minus strand of MNCI01009117.1, from coordinate 61,893 downwards.
ATTTCATCATTAAATTTGGGCTCCACAACTTTCTCTACTATAGTAGCTTTGCCCTTACCTCTTTGTTAGGTACATTTAGCTTCTTTTTGCCTCTTGCGATTACGATCACTATTTTGCTCTTTGGATTCTTTGGTAATCTTTAAAGTGGTTTGAAAATTTCCATTCAAAGAGTCTCATAACTTGTCAACCTTGGCCAAAATGTCAGAAACAAATTTTTGGATGGGCAAAGTCTTTCTGTTTCTCACTTCATTAAGTGGTGACTCCTCCTCATCATAAAATTGGACCTCTTATTTTCTACTGAAAGGATCCTTGTTATATTCTTCAGCACTCTCCCTTTTTTGAGCTCACCTTCTTCTTTTGCCTCCTGCTCAATTAACCTTTGGATATTAGGAGCTCTGATTTTAGAAAATCTTCCTTGGGCATACATCCCAAGGGTTTTTCTTGTTTTTACTTTGAGCCCATCTATGATGTGGCAAAGTTGTTCTCTCTAACAGTAATCATGGCCAGGGCATTGGTATAGGAGTGATTAATATTTACCCATGGTAGCATCCAAGGGTTCATGTGCTCCTTGTTTCCAACCTTGGATTTTCCTTCTTAGGTTAGACACTCTAGAGTACATTTGATATTTGTCATTGAAAAGTTCTAACATGGTACTTCATCTTTGATAGATTTCGATTCTAAGGACTAGTACCAACTTTTAACTTAGTGTCCTTGGGAAAAGCTTTAGTTTCTACCACTCATTCTCTATGTTCTGTAAAGCACAGAAATCTTGAAAAGCTTGTAGGTATGTCTATGGATCAGAATCGTATCCCCCCTCAAATCTTGGGATATTGTTCATATCTAGGTGCTTGATTCGACTATCCTTCATATGCCTAGTTTGGATTTTCACTACCTCTGCAATGTTAAGCATATTGTGAGTCACCAATAAAGGTTCATCATCATTACTACATTGATGATGGTTTTGGCCGCCCCTTCAGTGTTGGTGGCCATCATGATCATTGTTATTTTGTCAATCACCTTCATCATGGTTGTTTTGACAACAGATTCCATGAGAACTATCAGATGAAGAGGAATGTTTGGAATTAGATGAAGAGGATGAAGAGGAAGGTATACCACCACTACCACCATGGTGTCTGCCACAACTCTTATGCTTATTATGATCACCATCCTTAGATCCCTTGTTGCTATGATGTTTACCTAAGTTCCTACCTTGGCTATCACTCTTTCCTAATCCTAGTTTATGAATAGTTGATCATAGGGTCAAGTTCACACCCTTGTGATCAATTGAAAGCAGTGGAGAATCTTCATGTTGAGGACCTTCCAAGGGAGGATCCTCATTGTCCTCTTGATCTAGTAGGAAAAAGGGGTTAGTATAATGTTTTCCTTTTGTAGCTTAATGGAGTTTCTCCTAATGTTTGTCTCATTTACATTGTGTTTTAGTGGGATAGTAGTTCCAAGTGTCATATCCATTCACAACGTACACTTCTTTAAGATTTTCTATGCCTAACTTCTTAAGGGTTTTAAATAGCATCCCAGGCATAGATCTTTCGAGGGGTAAGATAATGTTGCCCTCCATATTATGACATTGCATTTGTTCATCTTAATGTAGGATGAAGGTGAAATTTGGCATAAACTCATTTGGATGAGTGTATACCACCTTGCATTCTTGTGGGTCTAGTGGTTTAGTATCTTTAGGCTTGTGAGAAGAAGAAGATATTTTGCAAAATAAAATAAAATTTTTAGTGTGCTTTTATAATTTTATGTATAGTGGGAATGATATGGACCTTTAGGTTTGTACAACAATATTAGTGATATTTACTTAGACCTAAATAGCACATGTTCCACAAAAAAAATTCCTTGACAATTGATGAAGTGTCATTTAGTCAATGTGTCAATTGGGCCGTGTATACGGGGCCACGTAAACACCGCCACATCGACACGGGCCCGTCGACATAGCCACCCTGCGTTGATGTGGCCTTGTTTACGTAGCCACCTTTCCCAACCTATAAATAAGAGGGCCTTCTGCCTCATTTAGGCATCTTTTGAGTAGTTGTAGCGAAGCTCTTGCAGTTTGTTCCCATAGGAGATAGAATATTTTCCAAGTGCCTGCAACAGGTGTAAGAAAAGTGATCAGCTCTTTATTCAAGTGTTGATGTATTTGAGCCCATTGGCGTGATGGCAATAAGGGTGAACTATTCAAGCATTCCTTGTAGCATTTGGAATTAGTTATTTTATGCATTTAATAGTTTAATGTGTTTATGTTTTATTAGTTACTTGTTAATTACTTAAGTTTTTGTTATTATAATTTCCATCGCTATTGTTCATCCGTAGTTTGTTAAGGCCATAAGTACGACCATCTCGAACGTAATCCAAACACTTGGTAAGCCTAGTGATGCTTAATGTATGGTAATCCAGAAGTGTTGGGAGATGCTCAGAACATGTTCTGAAGATGGAATCAGATACTTGTGTTAGGAGTAGCTAAGATTTAGATTAAGATAATTTTAGATTAATTAATATTCTATCCTTATTTTCCAAGATAATTAGTCACTAAAAAGATAATTAAAAAGATATAAAAATAATTAGCCTTAATATCACTTAACCATCATAAACAGAACTTCACAAGTGAGATTAGGATGACAACAACCGTTCTAACCCAAGGTTTCATTGGTTAGAAGTCTGGTGCATGTTAAGTGCTTACAGTTTGTAGATTTTGACCGAGTTGCATGTGAACACATGATTCGTATGGTTGGGCGTAGAGGTACCTAGCTGCTCATCAATAATGGTGCCAATGATGAGTGACAAGGTACCCCTATGCCCAACCATACAAATCACAGAATGTTCACAAGCAATTTGGTCAAATTCTATGGACTTCATTGTTTCCAGTGCACTAGCCCTTTAGGAAGTGAATCTAACCTTAAGGTCAATCATTGTCTTCCCAATTACACTTGTGATGTTCATGGTATGATTAAGTGTAATTGAGGTATTCTATTTTTATCATTTTTTATGTTTTATAGATCGGTGCTCAAATATGGATAGAAGTAATTGATTAACTAATATAAATTAACTAATTGACTAATCATTTAACTAATCCTAACACAAGTATATGTTCCCACTTTTCGTACATGTCCTGAACCCACTTATCCACTACTGGGTGACCAAGTGCTATGCTATTGGGTGTACCAGGTAATAACGCTACTGGGATTACCAAGTGAATACGTGTTATGCTCAAAGCAATTGTACTTATGTATTTAATCTATCTAGCTTAATAACCTCATTAACTTAATTTTTGGAAAATATTTGCAAAATAATTAAGAATAATTAACAAATAATTGAAAACATTGAATGAATAAATAAAAGAGCTAAGCTATCCAAAGTGCTGCAAGGTTTATTAGAAAGGTCATTTTTATTGTCGCACACACTATCATGCTCAGGTATAACAATGCTCAAATAAAGATCTATACACTCATTGAATCCTACTGTAGGTACTCAAGGAAAAAAATTCTAACTTTCAAATAGAAAAAATGCAAGAGCTTCTCTATCTCTAAAATCTAGATTGCTATAAATGTAGTTGAAAGGTGCATATTTATAGGTGACTAACAGACACTGCATCGATAGGGCCTCATCGATGCAGGGCAAGATATATCGATGGGGCCTCATCGATGAGGTTGACTATGTTGACAAGGCCTCATCAACACAGCCAATCAACAAAAACTTATCAAACCTATTTTTTTTATTCATATAAGATCATACTAGATCTATTGAACTTGAGAAATATACATACTATGATATTGGAATGTTTCATTAATGAAATGATCAAATGTATATGAAGATAGTTGAAATAATTAGATTAAATTATGAATTTTGAAATTCCAATTATGTCATATGGCATTTTTTCTAAAGAATTATAGAAAAGTATATTTTTCATTTTAATGCTATTAACAGGAAAAGATGTATGTGCTTCTACCTTGTCATTTGTAGTCATTTTTTGTTTCACTCTTAAATAGCGACATCCTAATCTAACTCTATAAATTTGATACTTGATATATAGGAATCAGGTAAATATTTGGCTTTTTCAGCTAAACCACCTCTTATGTAATTTACATAATATTTTTTTCTATTATATGTTTCCAAACGTTTTATATTAATTTATACTTAAAAATCTTCTGCAATTGCATAGAATCAAAATTTAAAACCTTTTCTTAAATGATCCATCTTTGTACCCAGGCTTTACATTTTCTAACCATCTTAATTTTTAATTTCTAAGAGGAATTTGTAGGAAAATTTTTACAATTTAAGTCTATAATATATGTATGCAAGTATTCAATTGATAAAGATCATGTGCTTTCAATGGCATTAATTAAACCATCAATCATGTAACGACATAAGTTGTGTGATATTTTACTATAAATTCCTCCAACAAAAAATGTTTTTGCATTTCTTCAATTTTTAAAAAATTTGAGTACAAAGGAAATTTGTGATAGTAGCACAAGCCTACCATAACAACAAGGTAGATATGAATTACTATAAAAGTGTTTTTCTATAAGACTGTAATGCTTTTACTAATTATTTATAGTATTTTCAAAAACTAATAGAGTTTTCATGAGCCCAAGGATTTAGATTTAATCTTAATCTAACAATGTAGAAAAAATAATTCTTTAAGAGCATAAAAATTAGGATAATGTGGTGTAGCAAAATTATTTATAACTTGTATAAATAACTAAATAATAATAGATAAAAAAAGGTAGAAAGTAACGTCAGTAATAAAAATTATATGCTAGAAAATAAAATAAAATGCATAAATGAAGAGTACATGAGAAGATGATCTTGAAAATACTAATTTAACCTTAAATGAACTTGTAGGAATAAAGATTTTCATGCTTGAGCTTTATTAAAAAAATATCTTTTTTATGTTGGAATATTGAAATAATTGTAATATAGGTACACCTCAAGATATATTGTTTAATTAGAACTTTATAACTCAATATTGCCTACTTAAATTAAACCCATGACTTGGAGTTTTCGAATCAAAAGTCTTACCACTAGGTTAAGAACTTATTGTTTATTAAAAAAAATATTAAAACTAAAAGTGAATTTTTAATTTCATTTACTAAGAATCAAATTCCTTTTTATGGATTTTTTTAATCCATTATTCAATGTTATCTACTAGAATCAAATTTATGAACTAGGGTTACTAAGGTAAAACTCTTACCACTAAGCTAACACTCTATTGTTATGGATTTAAAATAATAATAAAATATAATATTTGAGGTTAAAATTGTAATATTTAATAAAATAAGCTCATTGAGTTGGGATTTTTTTAGAGGATCTAACATTTTTTGATAGATCTAATTTTTTTTAGCAAATATAATTTTTCACTCTAGATTTAATTTCTCTAGAATTCTTCTATGGGGAATTTTATATTATTGTCAAATTCTTCAACCAATGGCAAGATTTATGCTTCTTTGATCAATGCTAAAATTCTTTTTGATTCTCAAAATGAAGATTTACAAGATGGTAAGTAAAGAGTTATGATGCCTTCTTCTTGTAATGTTAATGCAACTACAACACCAAATTTTGTTCTTTCTAATGATCTATATATGTTAGTGGTTGCTAATCTTTCATCATAATATGTGTTCATTTTAGTTTTGGATTACCCATTTTGTAATCAAAGTTTTATTTTACAATTAAATAATGTGATGAAAAAAATATGACATCCAAGTATTTCATGCCACATTTTATTCTTATTTTTTTCTACTTGTTGAGTTAGGAAATTCTTCAATGGTGTAGCATGCACTAGATATAGGTTCTTTTATACATAAGCATGCATTGTTGATCATTCATAAGTGGCCTCTTGATTTTGATGTTCAATCTAAAGAATATTCTAAACTTCAAATTTTTTGTTGAGTTATATAATCTTTCATTGATTTTTCAAATGATGAGCATGAAATTATTAGCCTTCTTAGCCCCATTAAGCATATGGAGTCTATTTCTACAACTTTTGATTTTTATAGATATTTTTTTATTAAATCAAACTTCTCAATTATAAAAATGAATTATTATTACAAGTAGGAGAAATGAATTATATTTAGCCAATTACATATTATAATTTTCCTAATCCTTACAACTTTTACCATCATGGAGGACATTTATTTAATGCTTATTCTTTTTTGCTTAAAAAAAAAAGATTACAAAGAAACAAATGGATTGAAGTTAATGATTAAAAAAAATACAAAATTAAAGATATGAAAAACCAAGTTAATGTTAATGATAATAATGATCAAATGATAAAGTAGAATCAAGAAAAGATAGAAGTTCCTATGTATATTTTCACTAGTATCAAAGAAAGTATTAAGTAGCTTGGATAGATAGCTCATAAGGAATAATAATAATAATAATAATAATAAAAGAATACTATTAAATTAAAGGTTCAAGATAGTTTTGATAAGAAGATTATAGTTGATGGTAAAGACTCTTAACGTAAGATTAATAACAAGCGATAATGTCAAGATATTCTATAAGTAGTACCACTTTCTTACTTTGATACAAGTATTGGTATTTAGTTACAACTTGCTATCTAAAATTCTTTTGCTATTTTAAGTTCAAACATAGATGTTAAAATGTGATGTAAATTTTTCTAGGATTTGGATTTTCCTTCCTATTGATAATTAATTTTATTCACTTGTATTTTCAAATTATCAAATATAAAATTGTACACCTAAGTAAATAGTATTAAAATTGGAAACCTTTTTATTTTTTTGATAATTTCTAATTAGTTTTAAACTTGTGATGTACTTTGAATTTTCTTTGCTTATTATTAATATTTTTAAGGGTTTGACATCCTTAATAATATTTAATTAAATAATAATATATATTAAAATAATTTTATTTTTCCTTAAACATATAGCATACATAAAAATGAAATATGGGAAAGTATCAAACCTTAAAAAATGAATGATAATTTCAAAAAACTTTAAAGTACATCAAATCATCGAAGAGAGAGAAAAATCTCAACAATTTTGGTGATGTCTTTTCAAATTTTCATCTACAACTAATAATGAAAATCCTTCCTTTTGGGGTAGAAAAATGATTAGGCATTACAATTATTCAAATGCATCCTCAGGGGTTTTAACTTCTTCCTAAGGATTATCTTATAGAGAGAAAGAGAAAACTCTATTGAAAAATAAAAGAATACATTAATAAAAAATAAAAAAATATCAATAAAATCTAAAAGCTTTCTATCCTTGAGCCTCAAAAAAAAGATTAATATTGTAGAAAATAAATTATTTGTTCAAATTTTACTAGAAGCTTTTTTATTTGAAGTTGTAGCTAAAAAGAGACATCTTTGAGAATATAGGATTTGACTCCAAAAGAGATGTCATAGTTATGCTCTTGCTACTATAAAATAACTACATACCAACTCTTTCAAATAGAGGAGATATTTCCAAATGCAAAGAAAGGAAGTTGGAAAAGTAGGTTTCTCACTAGGAGTAACTTCATTGATATTTGGTTTAAAGTTTTTACAAATTCTAGGTGTTAATATCCAAGCATGTTAAGCAACAAGACAATGAAGAAAAATATGAGAAAATGAGTTTTCACTTCTATAAAGAGTATATTGAGGAGAATAATTTTTCATATCTTTAAGACAAGTGCTTATAGGAAGACCTTGATGAATAAGACATCATAAAAAATATGAATTTTAGGAAAGGTCAAAGTTTTTCAAATATTTTTCATTTTTTTCATTCAAAAGTGCAATGACAGTTATATTTTTGAAGCCTTATTGATTTTTTATGGATAAAATCATTGGTTGTAATAATCTTGTAAGAAAATCTTAAATTAAAGAGACAAATAGATTTGTCATCCTTCAAAAAAATATCTAGAAAAACCTAATGTAAACTATTATAAACTTTAAATAAATTCTTAAGATTAGAAATTAATTTTTCAAAATTCTTTTTCCTCTTTTGATTGAAACCATAGAGGCTAGAATCTTCATTCTAAATAATCCATCTATCATGCATATGTAGATAAAAAATTGTAATTACATCAAATTTTCTTCAAGTGATACACAATATAGATGTATTAGTAGGCTAAGATCCTTCATTATAAGCAAGCCACAATTTGTAATATGATTGTAATTTCAATATTTACTAGGATTTCGCCATGTGTTCCAAAATTTTTTAAGAATAGGAGAACTAAAAATAGAAATGCCCTAGTGAAAAATAAGATAATAAAGAAAATTATTAAAAGATTAACTATTATCAATCTAGGTTTTCCTTGCATAAGTCTATTTCTTAAAAAGAGCATCTAAACATCATATCCATTAATGCACTTTGCAAACCATTTTTCCGTAGTAGAAATACCCTAGTTATAACAATTAATGAGGTTGAGTCCTCCATCTTTCTTGATACTAGTGTAAATATTTCAAGTAACTCTAGAAAAAAATTTGCTATGTTGCTTAGAAAACTATAGATATTGATGAATAATATGGTCAATTTTATCATAAAAAGTTTTAGAAGGAACCTAACAACTTGAGTAATAAAATGAGTTGACTAGAGTATTTTCTTAATAAATAAAAATTTGCTAGCAAGAGTGAGCTTTTTTACTTTTCATTTATCAAGATTTGTTTCAGTTTTATTAACCACATAATTCTATAAAATAGTAAGATTAGGTTCAAAATAAAAAGGTATTTTTAAAATTTTGAAGATAAAATATTTTTTCAAGATTTTCCAAGACTTAAGAAGAATCACTCATAAATATTGCCATTACAATAAATAATAGATTTTTATCAATTAATTCAGAACCAAATAAAATGCAATAATTCTCCATTCTAGCTAAAAGAGCATTGATATGTTGGAGAGAATTGCTAATCATAAAAAAAATAATCATCTACAATGTGCACATTAAGAAATTGCATATCTTAATCATTAATTAAAGTTTTATTAATGATATTTCTTTGTAGATCATAATGTAGATTATGTAAAAGAAATTTTGCAATAATAATAAAAAGACAAGGAGCTAGAGTATAACTTTGATGAACTAGCCATTAAGAGAAAAGGAGGAACTTAATTCAAAATTAGTAGTGGCTTGAGCATTAGCATCAATGAGTAGGGTATGGATAAGATGAATAAAATAATCACCAAATTTCAATTTATAGAGATAAGAAATAATTAAATTTATTCATTCCTATCATAATATTTGGCATAATCTAACTTAATAAAAATAATTTTTTGATTAGTATCAAAAGCCCACTACATTCCCTCCCAAGTTGCAATAATATTATTTAAGATATATCTATCTTTAACAAAACTAGTCTTCTTAGGTTTGATGATATATTCAATAACCTTTTAAATTTAATAAGTCATGAATTTAACTAACATTTTATAAATATTATTTAGAAGAGTAATAGACCTTCAATTACCAATATGTTGAAGATCTCCATTCTTCAGAAGAAGATAAATTATACCTTTATTAATATTTTTATTAAGAGAAATATTTTTAATGACTTCTTGAAAAACTTAAAAGAGATTAATTTTAACAATGTCCTAATGCTTCTTAAAATATTCAATTTGAAAATTGTGACATCCCATTCATAGATGTCATAACAAACATTAAACATATGTTACATTCAAAATTAGGCATAATGAAAATAATAGGGAAAATGCAAAAGAAAAAATGAAAAGAATGCTTTATTAATGTAGAATAATGTATTTGGATCATTCTCTAAGTATTTCTTAGGGTTTTCTTTCTTTGGAATCTATTCCTTAGAGGATATTTATCACTACCATGATTGTTAGGGCTACAACTAGCCAAAAGGAAGAGACAATCATCTTTCTATCCTACTTCACCCAACATGTGCTACTCACCTTTACTAGCTCCACAACTCAATGTTGATATAACTTTTAATGCAAGGGTATAAATACCTTAGGTGAAACCCCTAAATATTCTCTTGAGAGATATGCCCATTATTACAATGTGTCTTTTTGGGTATTAATTACAACTTGCTCTTTCAGATCTTAATTACAACACTTGTTAATTAAGAGACACCATGTTTGTTATATAGTAACATCATTCACGAATGGGGATGGGGAAAAACTATCAAAACCTAGAGCTTTATCATATGCTAAACTAAAAAATGTTGCTTTGATTTCTTTTGCTATAATATCTACTTCAAGAATACTTCAATGTAATTATATTATAGGACGAGGAATATGCATAATAGAGGCTTAGAAGGATTCTTTACTAAAACCTTCAAAAGAAAAAGATGAAAGAAAAATGATTTGTTAAAAACTATTAAAAGTTCGAGGATTTTTAATGATGAAATTATTTATATAAAATAATTCAAGTTTAGCTACATGATTTTTTTTAGAAATTTAAAAAAACCCTTGTATGATGTAGCTTCAATTTTTAGTTAATCCATGTGACTTTTAGTGAGATCACTTTTAGCTTTAAAAGCATCCTAACATTGTTTAGTATAATAATCTTTAGCTAAAGATTTTTGTGTTTCAAAATTAATGGTATTTTGGTTTAAAATAATTTGTATTTTCTTTCTTAATTCTGTAAGATCTTCTTCAACTTGATGTTTATGCTTAGTAAATTACTTTCCAAATCATCTATCATAATTTCTAACTCTGTAGGTAGTTCACTGCCACTAGTTAATCCAACCAAGATCACTAGTAGGCTTTTTTCTTTCTACATTCCATAGAGACCATATCAGCATTCATATGAGAAAGTTGATGCGTTTGAAAGGAGGAAGAATTAATTCCAAAGATAAAAATGGTAATAGAAAAATGGTTTAAAAAGAAGCATCTGTATGCACTTTTGCACTCCTTATAGGCTTCCAATAGAAAACATTATAGATGTTAAATTTATTAAGTTGACAATAAGTTCTATCATTTTCTTATTGATAATTACACTAAGTATAATGCTTTTCATTTGAATGATATGAGAGTAAATAGCTAACATTAAAAAGAAAATATTTTCTTAAAAATTACAATAATGTTCTTTTTCTTAAGAAGACATATTTGAATGATGACCACCAAGTTTATCTAAATGACTTTCAACCATATTGAAATAACCTCCAATAATCCAAGGAATTTTAGGCTAAGATAGAAGATATTTCCAAAACTTTGATTGATCTTTTGAATTATTAGGAGCATAAATATTATAGAGTATAAAGTCTCTTTTTCCATTATGATAGGTAATTCAAATAACTCTTCAAAGTTTGTCAAAACTAAAATTCAAAACTTTTCTAGTTTAATTTTTATTAACAAGAATAACAACACATCCCTTATTAACTTCATGAGTAGCAAAAAAAATGTGCATTTTTTAAAAATGCATTTATCAACAAAACTAATATTATGTACTAAAATCTTAATTTCTTGCAAGAAAAAAATCTAGAGATAAATGTCAGTTTGAAAGATACTTCCTAATAATCTTTGCTTAGGACCTATTAAAAAGGTCTAGAATATTCCATGATAAAACAAACAATAGGATGTGGGAAAGGAGGTTTCCATTCTTAATTTCTCAAGCTTAGTATTTATTTCACAATCTATATCACTAATAAGTGGAAAAACATTGTATAATTAAAAAACATTTGGAATAGTAGCAAAAGGAAGATATCTTTAGGGTTAATAAAATTTAAGCAATATTTGTAGGCCTCTTCTTTTTGTATTGCACTAAGTGAAATATATCTATATTGGTATTTTCATTTATGGTTTCTATTAAAAATTTTCTTTTTTCTAAAGATAATTTTTTTTAAAATATCAAGATTTTACTAGAACCTTTAAAAATAAAAGGATTAGTAAAAGGTTAATAACTTATTAAAGAATATTTTATTTTATGTCTATTAAAAACTACCATTCTCTGCCTTTTTTGAAAATTGTTATTTATTTTCCTCATGAAAAAATTTATTTATTTAGAATAGAATGGATTTCAACAACATGCTCTTTACAATAATAATAGTTGGAACATCCTCACAAATTATAGCATATATTTCTTGGGAAAAATGCTAATTACCAACCTTAATTTCTAATTTTATCTTTCTTTGTCATAAATCAATATCTACAAAATTATGTGTATGCACTAGACATCATCTAGTAATTTTTTTGACTCTATCTTTAGGATTATGCTAGTGCTACCAACATTTTCTCTTTTACCACTTTGAAAAATAAGATGAAGATTTTCTAATTTAATTCAGCAAGAAAGTTTATAAAGTAATAAAAAATATAAGGATCAAAATCCAATTTCCATTCCTAAGCAATAAAATAATTATTTTGAGCCATAAAAACTTTAAGATTAAATAACTTCTCAACTATTTTAGAATTGGCCAATTTGCCAAATAAAAAAAAAATCTAGAACAATAGTAGGCATGCAAAACACTAATTTTATAGTGTTTAAGGATAGACTGTATTACTAGTGTAAAATCGTTATTTAGGTGAATAAATCCAATAATCGATAAAAAATTATATCGTTGGATGATATCTTTTGATAGGGTTTTATATAAATCATTACATAAAATAAAATCAAAAGCATCAGAGCTCTTCATAGTCTCTATAATTTGAAAGACATTGGTATTTTCCCTTTTTAGATCATTTGTTGCAAAAAACCTTTTTGCTACAATGACTTCACAAGAATCAACAAACCATTGAGAGAAATCCACATCAAAATAAAAAATGATCGTTACAATGTTTCAAATAAGATGGAAAAGATAAAATTTTTAAAACTATAAAATTTTATTATTTATTCATAAACATATGTATATGGCTTAAATATCTAAAATTTGTACATGATTTATATTTATAAAAAAATACAAATTATACAAAAATTATTTCTAAATGTCTAATTATCCATCTTCTACAAAATCAAGTAACCTTTCATCCTAGGTCCTTCTTCTAGCTTTTCATTGGCTGCTTCTAGCATCATTGCATTAAAATGTAGAAGGAGTTAGAACCCCTTTAATAAGAAAGATTATTTTATTTCCCTATTTATGGAACATATAATGTTTTAAGCTAAAGATACAAGGATATTGATCATAGAAAGGATTTCATTAAATATTTAAAAAAATTCCAAATTTTAAAAATATCACAAAGTTTTTAAAATTTAATATTCTTATGTTTAATCCAAGAATATTTGAAGGGTAGGTCTTATTATAATCTCATTGCCAAAAATAAATTAAGTCTTAGTATAACATCACTACAAAAAGTATACTTTTTAAAAGTAACCTAAAGTAATTCTCTCATCATCAAGTTTTGGCAACAATCTCACTACTAACAATGTTAGTGGCTAATAATGATTCACATCTTAAAATATATCCTTGTTAATCAATCATAGCACATAGCTTAGAAGGTTAGGTCTTGACTATGCTCCATCATACTTACTAGACTTAACTACTCAATGTCATGGTCTTGGCTAAGTTCATGATTGTACATGATCTTACAAATTAAAATCTAAGGTTGAAAATCCATCCTAATCCTCATCCCCATAGGGTAAGGCTAACTAAGAAATATCTTACTACTATATGCAAATGATAGCATCTCAAAGATTTGTGAATCTCTATACCAACTAAGTAAAATTAATAAAAAATATATCATTTTATCTTATTTTTTTTCATATTAGCATTTCCAAAAGATTTCCTAAATAGCCAAAATTTTTATAAATTTTCAACAAAATCTCTAATTATACCAAGTACAATAAAAAATAATCACAAGATATTCAAGAAAATTTACCAAAAAATCACAGAATAAATTAGAAAAAAGATCAATATAATTTTCATATAAAATAAGTTCAATATAATAAAAAAAATCTAACAGAATCTTAGCTTAGAAAATAAAATATTAAAATAATAGCAAAGAGTTAAGTAGTAAGAGGAAGACATATAAAATCCTTAACAAGTTAGGATAGAATCATGGCTAGAAAAACTAAATAAGCTTTCTTATAAAATTTTTGTAGCATGTCAAAATATTTCTCACTTTCTTTTCTTTCCTTTAAATTATTTCTTCCAAAATTTCCACTATGCTCATTTTCTCTCTCTTACATTTGCACATCCTATGGTTTAAGTGTAAAATGATTAATGTAGAGTTTAAAGAAATGATGTAGAGTGTTTATAGTATTTTGGTTTTATTCTTACAAAATTGTTATTTCTCAATCTCACAAGAATACATCCATGAATTAAGTATATGAATACATAACCAACAAACATAAATAGTCTTGGTTTGATATAACCTTTAATAAGTTGATGATTATGATATAATAAATGTGGAATTAGAAAAATGTACATAAACCAGGAATGATAAAGAAATAGGTTTGAGTAGTAAATTGACTAAGTTTTAATTGCTAAAAATAAAATTAAGTATGAAATGAGCTATGCAATATAGAATATTATCTAAGTATAGAAGCACAAATAGATGAGCATACAATATTTAAAATATAGAGAGATTGATATATGGAAAAGGGCTTAGGTTTCCTTCTTAAATAATGAAGGTGCTCAGTTACGTATATGACAAATGTTTGCCTCCTATAAAAGGCCAAAACTATAAGTATTAGTGAGAAAACATATCATTTCTCACTTGTATCAACCCTACACTAGTTTATGACATTGTAATCATGAATTATAAATCATAAACCCTAAAACCCTAAATCCTAAATTCCAAACCTATCAAAACTCTAAATCTTTAACCCTAAAATATACTAAATACGAAATAGTAAAATATCCTTAACCATTAACCCTAAAACTTAACCCTTGAAAAAACATAAATCTTAAACCCTAAAACATAATTCCTAGATCTTAAAAAATCCTTAACCCTATATACTAAGGTATGTGAAAGGTAGTAGAATCAAGCAATTGGATATGAACAATAAGTTTAAAGGAGGATACAACTCAGATCCATACAAGTATCTTCAAGCCTTTCACGATGCTTGTGCCTTATAGAACATCAAAAATGAATGGCAAAAGTTAAAGTTATTCCCAAGTATAATCATCAAAGAAGATAAAAGTTGGTACTTTTCCTTAGAGCTAGAATCAATCTATTGATGGAGTACAATGCTCAAGCTCTTCAATGATAAGTATCAAATATACTCTCAAGTGTCTACTCTAAGAAAGTAGATCAAAGGTTGAAAACAAGGAAAACATGAACCCCTGGACTTAGTCATGGGTAGGTATTATTTTCTTTTGCATTGAGGCTCTTGCCATGGTTATTCTCATAAGAAGTAGCTTTGCCATATCATAGATGGGCTCCACATAGAAACGAGAAGAATTCTTTGGATTTATGCCCAAGGGAGACTTTCAGAACTGAGAGCCCATCAAATACAAAGGCTCATTGAGCAAGTTGTCAAAGAAGAAGGAGAGTTGAGAAAAAGGAAAAGTATAAAAGAGCACAACTAGAACCCTTCCATCCATAAACAGGAGGTCCGATTCTATGATAATGAGGAGGAGGCACCACTTGATAAAGTGGTGCAATGAAAGACCTTAACAATTCAAAAGTCTATTTTTAAAATTTTTGCTAAGGCAAATAAAATGTAAAACTATTTGGATGAAAAGTTCCAACCTTCTCCAAAAATAGTGGAGGGATCTAAGGAGAAAATTGGTAATCGTGATCACAAAAGAAGGAAGGAAGCTGAGTGTGCCCATCAAAGGGGCAAGAGAAAGCTACTATAGTAGAGGAGGTTATGGGTTCCAAATCAGATGATGATGGTGGATGTGACATTTGCCAATATGAACATCCTAAGAAATTTTGTCCCATTGTGTCACACTTGTAGGAGTCTAGGGTGTATGCTCTAAATCCTAGACAAGCAAGAAGGTAAGCACCTAGAAGGTTGCCTTATCCTCAAGGAAACCCAAGGATAGTTCCATCAATAGTAAGCCTACTATTCAAGTGGAGCTCCACCACAATCTTATGAGCTGTACCATCAGTGGAAGCACTCACAAATGTGGGGGATTTCACCACCAAGATAATAGTATTCTCACTGGTAGCCAGATCCATATGGGTACTACGTTTAGCAACCCATTTCTTCACATGACTCTTCTAGTCATGCTTCATTCCAGCATCACTACACATGTTGATCCATGCAATAACTAATAGGATAAAGGTTGATTACCTTTCCAAAAAAATATCAGATCCTAGGAATACCCTTATTTACCTATAAATCACTAGGAATAAGCCTTGTAAGGATCTTCTAGATTTGGATTCTTATGTAAATCTAATTTTCTATGAGATGTACAAAGCCTAGAACTTTCCTCCAGTCAAGAAGAGCAACATTCATGTTGAGTTGGTAGATCAGTTCATCATTATCCCCTTAGGATTGGTGGAGGATATTTTGATCACCATATGTGGGTGGTCCTATCCTATTGACTTCCTAGTGATCCATGTTGATAATTGCAAGGGTGACCTCCCAATCATCATGAGAAGGGCTTGGTTGAGCACCATTGATGCATAGTTGGGAATTTGAGACCTCTCCTTGGAGAATTCCAAGAAAAATGAATTTGAGAAGATAGAGAAGAAGTGCATTTCATGCATTGCATATAGTGCCATAGGGTGAAACTGTGTGCAGAAACTATAATCCATAAAAAGTACATCCATCATAGCATGTAGGCACTATGTAGATGTATCTAAAATTCAAAGGTGCCTATATGCAAAATCCACAACATAGGAGGGCACCCAGTAGTTGATAGTTGATTCTGATAGTAGTTCAACAATTTGCATGGAACTAACTAAGAGACTGATGAGTGCCTATGTTGAAGACATGGATGAACTAGAGCAAGTTCGTCATCAACTCTTTGATGATGAAACTAATAATACTAATTGAGAAGGGCAAGAAATCCCTGAAAGTTTCAAACAAGAGTCCTTAGAGTTAAAAACTCTACATGTGGACATATAATATAATTTTTTGAATAATGGGAAGCTAGTGATAATTAATGCCAATATTTCTCCTAAATAAAAAGAGAAGCTATTGAAGGTGGTCAACAAATGGCCAATAGCTTTTTCCTAGTCATATCATGAACTAATTGGAATTGATCCATAGATATGCTAGCACTACATCTATATAGATCCTTCCATGAAGCCAAAGAGGTAGTTGTAGTAGTAGTTAAACCCTAAACTAAAGTAAATCATTCAAGAGAAGATTGAACAACTCCTCAAGGTGGGGTTCATCTATTCCATTCTAGATAGTGAGTGGGTTAGCCCACTCATAATAGTGTCAAAGAAAGGTGGGAAGTGGAGGATCTGTATTAACTTTAGGCTATTGAACATGGAAACCTAGAAAGGTCATTTTATATTGCCATTTGTGAACTAGGTGTTGGACACCATCTTCAGGCATTGCTACTATAGCTTTCTAGGTGATTATAGTGGCTATAACCAAATTTAGATTGCACTCAAAGATTAGGCCAAAACCACATTCACAAGTCTCTAGGAGATGTTTGCATACAGAAAGATTCCCTTTGACTTGTGCAATGTCCTTGCAATATTCCAATGCATTGTCCTAAGTGTCTTTCAATAGCAGATTGGTAACAGGGTGGAAGTCTTCATGGATGACTTCTCCACCTATTGCACTACATTTCAGGAGGCCTTGGATCACCTTGAGTAAGTGCTAAAAAGGTGTTTGAAGAACAACCTTCAGCTCAACTAGAAGAAAAATCATATGATGGTCTAGAAAGACATTCTTTTGGAACATAGGATATCACATGTAGGGATTGATGTGTACCTTGAAAAAATAAGGGTCATCCAAGGAATTACCCACTGACCAAAAACTGTCAAAGTTGTTTGGTCATTCCTTATTCACACTGGCTACTACTAGCACTTCATAGAGAATTTCTCTAAGATTTCCAAACTATTGGTGAAGCTTACAAAGAAGAATTCTCCATTCATTTGGACAAAGGAATGTAAGAATGCATTCTAGAAACTCAAGAAAAAGCTCATAGAAACTCCAATTCTACAAGCACCTAACTAGTCTAGACCATTCCACATTATGAAAGATGCTTCTAATTATGCTTTTGGAGCCATGCTCACATAATTGAATGATTAGAAACATTCTTACTACAAACACTATGCTAGTTAAAGCATTGTAGATGCATAGCTAAATTACACCACAACAGAGAAAGAAATGATGGTGTTGTTTTATGCCTTGGAGAAATTTAGGTGCTATGTACTTGGGTATAAGATATTCATGCACACAAAATATAATGTAATTAGATTCCTCATGAATAAATCAATGGTAAGCCCCTGTATCATATGGTGGCTAGTGATCTTGCAAGAATTTAATCTCATGATGGTAGATCGAAGGAAAACTGAGAGCATGGTTGGTGATCACTTGTCCTAGTTGAAATGGAATAACAAAGAGAAGGAGAGCCCACTTTTTGATTAATTTTTTGATAAACTCATCTTTTCTAGTGCTATAAATGAAAAAGTATCCAATGAACCTAACTGGTATGATGCATCCTTACCTAACTTCTTACTTTGGAGATGCCATAGGAGTTGGACAATAGGAAGAAATAACAGATTCTTTATCAAGACAAATGCTTTATGGAGATCAATGGATACCTTTACAAGATGTGTGTTGATAGCCTAGTTTGTTGGTGTGTTCCTAATGTTGACCAACTATGTGTTGTCTAGGATGCTCATGAGAGTCTTTGTGGAGGCCACTATGCTAGGAGATGCATGATCATTAAGATCCTGATGGCATGGTATTATTGGCCAACACTCTTCAAAGATGCTCATCAATTCATCCACTCTTGTGAATGCTACCAACATGATGGTGGTATGCTTTCTCATATTGAGAATCCTTAGTTGTGGATCCAACCATTGGAATCCTTCAATATTTGGGACGTTGACTTCATGGGTCCCATCACATCCATGTTGAATGGAAAGGCATACATCATAGTCACTATTGGCTATTGTACAAAATGGGTAGAAGTAGTAGACATCACCAATTGTACATCCTTTATAGCTACTTAGTTTGTACAACAATATGTTGTAAATAAGTTTTGTATGCCACATGCACTTATTTTTTCCAATGGTACTAACTTTATAGGAAATACCTTTCAAAAGCTCATGTAATGCTTAGGGGTAGAACACAAATCAATAACACCCTACCACCCCTAAGCCAATGATCAATCTAAGGCTATGAATAGGGAGATCACTAAGATATTAACAATAAAAATCAACAAATATATAAGAGATTGGAGCACAAAACTTAATGATGCCATTTAGCCTTACTACTCAACATGGAAACTTCCTATAGGCTATTCTCCCTATGAGTTGGTTTATAAAAAATTACCAACTCTTCCTATTCAGTTCGAGCTTTCTAAACTTTCAATAGTTTTTGACCTTGACCTTGACCTTAGTTTAGCATAGAAAGAGAGATTGATCAACCTTAATGTGCTAGATGAAAATTGATTGGTGTCCCTATCCTTGAATGAAGTGCATAAAGCATTCAACAAGCAATGCTATGACCTCAAAATAAGGAAAGTAAAATTTCAACTAAGAGATAAGGCCCTTTACTGGAACCCCACACATGTGCCACAAAGAACTAAGTTCTAAACATTGTGGAAAGGGCCTTATATTATCTATGAAACCTTTCCTTCTAGGGCCATGTTAATTTACAAACTTGAAAGACCAAATAAGAAACTACTGATCAACACAAGACAAGTCAAATATTTCTAGAAGCCTAAGATTGAAGTATCGTGAAAATTTTGAGGCCTCAATGGTTCAGCAAAATCTTGCAATTCAGGCAAAGATTTGTGACAAGGTGTGACTCAGCAAGTTTCTTTTTCGGCTAAGGGCCTATTACGCAACACCATGCAGTGGAGCGTAATAGACCCCATAGGATAAAACAAGACAAGGGGTGTGCAATGGCAAGTCTTTGGTTTTGCAAGTTAGCAATGTTTCGAAAATTTTAACATTTAGCGTATTACGCCGCATTACGCAACACAACATAATGTAGCTTTATGCAGTGTAATGCAAGAAGATAGTCCATCTAATCGCAAAATGGAGATAACAAAATTCAAGACCTAAATGGTTCAGCAAAATCTCGAGGCTCAGGCAAAGATCTGCAACATGTTGCATATTTCAGCAAGTTTTCCTTTCTTCGACCAAGGGCCTATTATGCTACATTATGCAGTGCAGCGTAATAAACCCTAGAAAGATTGAACAGAAACAAGGGAAGCATGGCGACTACAATTCAATTTTTTTGCAGATTCGCTATCTTACACTGAATTACGCTATGCTGCATAATGTAGCATGACGCAGCGTAATACAAGCAACAACAGAGATAACACAGTTTAGACATCAGTAGTTCACACCTCACAATACGCCCTCTAGCATATTACAGTGTAAACCACAGAGCAGTTTGTTGCCAAAGGTCCAGTAAAAGTGGCTTATGACACATTACGCTTCAGAGCATGGTGCATCATAGCATTGCAAACTTCAAATACAAATACATCAAGTCAATGACATCTTGTAGGTTTAGGACACACATCATCTAAACCACGTTTTTCTCCTGACCCTAACCTTATAAATACTCCAGTTCACAAAGATCAAAGGGTTGGCAAACAAATTTCTTTCTAGATTGGCAAAAATTTTCTCTGAGAGAAAATTCTCTTTCATTGGCAATTGTTGATAACTTTCGGCAAATATTGACAAGAGAACAAAAAGAGGATCAGCAGTCATAAGAACATCGAAGGTGATTGGCAAGAATCGTTGATCATAAATAGCCAGTTAATGGATATTCTACTTTAGGTCTGACTTCCTTGCACCCAGATTGGCTAGAACAAGGTAGATTGACCTTTGCTTGTTTTATCTTTAAATAGCTTTCCTATTGTTGGCATGCGCTTCGCCTAAACCAAAGTCCACCTGTAATCATTGTATCTAACATATCTTTTTTACAGGCTAAATCCCATATTTTGGGATCGAATACTCTCTAAATTTGGTTTCTTACACCTTATCTATATAAATTTTTTTTGTAATTGCTTTGAATTGCTTACCTCATTCTCGATCACCTTCGACATTCACAGTATTATATTATCTCATCGAAATCGCCATCTTGCCATCCAGTTATCACAAAATTTTACTGATTAAGTATGTCCCTGTCTGATTGACAAGACTGTTTAGGGCACCTCAGATTCCTTTTCTCTAGCACAGCCCTCGCACAGATCCAGGGTTGGAACTGTGTACACGGAACTCCACTTGGTAGTTCCAGTGACCAACATTTTCTGTCATTACAATTTTCTGGCGCTAGAAGGAGGGCTTGAACCTCTAATCTGCATTTCACGGGTAACCCTATAAGCTGTCTGTACCCATTATTGATCAACATAAATGTAATACCTCCGTGGTTGTTTATGAGAATGTGTGATGCAGATCGGTCGCTCCGACGATTCCCTTGGAATCTGGCAGGGTAGAAAGTCCGATTATTGCCTTAGTTTGCCTTTGCCCTTGCGATCTTTATCCCTGTTGTCATTACCCTTGAACCGCATAAAGAATGGCTGCATCAACCACCACTGTTGACATTGCTAACCTCGAGAATCCTTGGACTTTCCAAGATACGCCTCTTGTTGTCGAGTTACCAACTAGTCTGGTGCGACCACGCTGCTCCCTCAGGATTCAAAACAAAGAGCCTGAGGGGCATGCTTAGTGTAAGGAACATTGCAATTTCCTCTATGCTAAACTTGCAGCAAATCTGACTATGTATCCACAAGAACTCAAAGAGAAACGAGAATACGAGTTCATATGCTGCAATGGGAAGGAATTTATTCTGTCATCAAATGCCACTGTACCCTTGACATATCAACAACAATGGATCCTAGATCAAATGTTAATGGCTAAGACATCGATAGAACAACGAGAAGATCTATTTTGTGATGAAGTGCTTCATGATGGACAAGATGATCTAGATTCCCACTTTGAGGAGGGTAGTCATGCTAATTTGGCTATGGCCCCTCCCTCCACGATGTCTCGCATAAGCCCATTGTTCATGGTCACCATGCCCTTGACATTATCTAATACTAATCGAGTCCCAAACTCACCCTAGCTACATTTTCTCTCTTCGGTTACTCTCTCAAGTGGTGCTCCGCCACAAATCATTCCTCAGCAGGTGCAGTTAGCTAATCCACCTCATTGTATACCTGCACCCATGTCACCATATGTACACATGATACCTACTTCGTAGTTACATACAGCGCCTACATTCATCCCGACTCACACGATGGGGCCTGCCACTACAACATGGTGGGTTCCAAACATGTCTCTTGTTGCACATCCTACGCAGATGTCCCATCTTCCCCATATCCCGCAGGTGCTAAACCCCACTACAGGGTCATTGTTCATCCCCCTGACCACACAAACATCGTATTCCATGGCACAGCCAACGATGGTCACCCCATCCGTGCCACCTACTGAGTGGTGGATTCCACAAGCGGCATCGCTTGTAGGGATAACCCGATAGCACCACCAATCATCCAAGCTACCGCCCCTATCCCACAACCCAGTGTGGCTCCTCCTGCCATTCCAAAAATGACCTCGTCATCTACGGGTCTAGATCAAGCCTTCCTGCTTATTCATACCCTTACTGAGGAAGTTAAATGCCTCAAGGCTACCGGTTTCGACACAGTACAGGTCATGGATTTTTACCATGATGATCCTATCAGTCCAGCAATACTTGTTTTATCGTTACCTCTGGGATGCCACTCCCCCATTTTACGAAATACAATGGGAAGGTGATCCCAAAGCCCATTTGATTACTTTTAGGTCAGAGTCATTGTTATTGCAACAATGGCCGCATACTATCATCCGTGTCTTTGCTATGTCCCTAACAGGTAAAGCTTTAGATTGGTATCGAGCGCTCCCACGTGCTTCCATCTCAACTTTGAAAGAGCTATTAACTCAGTTCGTGACTCGTTTCAAGTACAACCTGAAACCAGAAGTCACGCTGGACCAGCTCATGGGAGTTAAGAAAGATCCACTCGAGTCGGTTCAAAAGTTTATACAGTGTTGGAACATTACTTTGAATGAAATCCATGAACCCATCGTGGAGGCCCACCTATTGAAAATTTTCAAAGGGGCAGTTAACAACTTTATCAAGTATAAGTTATATTACCTCACTCCCCGTTCCCTCAGCCAAGCCTTCACTTAGACTAAGAGCATCCAAGATGCGGCAAAGACTAGCAAAGATCCAACGTATGTGGTCTATAAAAATTCCCATAACAAGGGTAAGGACAAAGGAAAAACTATGAAAATGATAGTTGCAGCGGTTGCTGAGGGGGCCAAGAAGAAAAACAACAACAAGAAAATATTTGTGGAGCCTTCTGAGCCCACAACTAGCTCAAATAGCGCCAATCAAGAAACTCCTTCTGCCCTTGAAGCACCTCCGTAATCGAGACCTAAATTTGAGTGTAAGGATCGCTCAAATTACGTGGCTCTACCTGTAAAGCCTTCAGAACTTTTGAAGCAATTATTGGGAACTGGCCTCATCCGACACAAGGCGGTGTCCGAGGAGGCTTTAAAATGCCATAGGCGCCATTGTGAGCTTCTCAAGAACCCCTCCTTGGCCCTGCCGAACAAAGCACCAGTTCCAAAAAACTTTAGGCTGGACCACTTTTGTGACTATCACCAGCTATGTGGTCATGACACGGATTACTGCTAGGCGTTGAAAGATGACATTCAACGCATGATCGATCAAGGCAACTTGGTCTTAGACAACAGTAATCTGATCCGTCCGGAAAACCAACCTATTCATGTGTACCAAGACCTGTTAAACGCAAATAATACAGGGTACACTATTAACGTAGTGGATGTGGAGGGCAATGACTAGGCACAACCAAACCAACCCTTTGTGTTGCGTGTGCCTCCTTGCCTACCTCAGACGATGAGCCTATCAACATCGATGGGTATGGTTTAGCGACAACCTTTCATACTCCGAGTCCCATCTCCTACCTTTGTTCCACACCCGCGGCCTAGCCCGCGCCCATGCCTAGGGCATCCTTTTTCATTAGGATGCCAAAGCCGTCAGTTGCTCCTGCTACGTAGGAACAAATCTCTAAGTCAATGCCCTAATCACAGCCTAACAGGAAAGGAGATGAGCGTATGATGAGTAACATAATCAAGGATCAACTTACGCTAGAGCTTCCCAAGCCTACACCCCTCACCTCAGTGCCCTTGACCCCACCTTCTTCTAAAAAAGGCAATGTTACACAAACTTGGCCACCTTCTCCCAATCCAAGAAAATGCAACCCTCAACCAAAAGCTATTCCACCTCGAGAAATTTGTGTCTTGGGATGAATGGAAGAAGAGAAGGGTAACAAACAACCAGATCGTGGGCATGATCTCCTTGACACTTTTACGCAAGTCAAGTAGGCTCTCAAACAGAAAAATACAACACTGAGCCTGTATGACTTGTTGATGACATCCCAAAAGCATCGTGAAGCCATGGTTCGCATGCTGACGTCCATACCAGTGGATGAAAACTTGCCAGCAGATGAAGAAGCAATCCATGCAATTATGCTTCCCCCCACTGCTAAACAACCATGTTTCCCCCAACTGACATTTCATGACGAATCCATTAAGGATGACCCAGAAAAGGGTCAGGTGACAACAACGCCCATGTTCATCACTATCCAGGTTGGCCAGTACAAAATCTGGAGAGCACATGTAGATGACGGGGCCGCTACCAATGTCATTCCATTCCCTATAGTGGAAAAACTGGGTTTTCTCAACCAAATCAATCCCACAACAACGTCATGTTTGAAGTCATTCAATGAGGTGAGAGTACAAGTTAAGGGAATGGTACACATCAACTTTGTAGTAGGGGATCAGTTCCCTACAAATGTAGTGTTCATCATTATCGAGGAGATGCCCAGCTTCAACTTAATCTTGGGGAGGTCTTGGTTAGCTCAATTAAGGGCAGTCTCATCACCCATTCATCAAGAGTTCCACTTACCCTATGTGGGAGGGGAAGTGATCATCTGTGGTGATAAGATTACCTCTTAAGCGATTAACAACATAGAAATGGAACAAGGGTCGGAAGTTGAAGTCTCCGAAGATCAAACACCTGTCCCAATAGTCAAATAGGAAAACATAGTAGCCAATGAAAGCTTGACTTGGGCTGAGCTACCCTTCCAGGGAGAAGATGGTAGTGTAGACGAATGCTATAATAAGCCTCCTTGTCCATACGCATTGCGAAACCTAAAAATGATCAAGAAACAACTACAGAGCTAGCAAATAAACACGTTAGCATGACATGTTGTACTAGTCCATGGTGTTTCTAGTTACGTAGTTTACACTCTTTCTTTTTTTTTCCATTGTCGTTATCACCCTTATGACGCAATGGCCTGCAATGGCCTTAAACTAGTTGTGGCCCACAATGGCCTTAAACTAGTTGCAGCCCACTATAGCCTAAAAATGGAAACTTGGTTTTATCTGTCTTATTCTTTTACGCTATGACGATATGGCCCAAAACGACCTAAAAATAGCAATGGCCTGCAATGGCCTTAAACTAGTTGCGGCCCGTAATGGCCTTAAACTAGTTGTCGCCCGCTACGGCCTAAAACTGGCAACTTGGTTTTATCTATCTTATTCTTTTACGCATATGATGATCTGGCCCAAAAAAGCCTAAAACTAGTAATGGCCCGCAATGGCCTTAAACTAGTTGTGGCCTGCTACGGCCTAAAACTAGCAACTTGGTTTTATCTATCTTATTCTTTTATGCATATGACGATCTGGCCCGAAACGGCCTAAAACTAGCAATGGCCCACTAATGGCCTAAAACTAGCGATGGCCCAAAATGACCTTAAACTATTCATGGCCCGAAATGGCCTAAAACTAGCGATTTCATTTACGATTTATGCTTAAGCTAATTAACGGCCCGCAATGGCCTTAAACTAGCAATTTCATTTACGCTTCACGCTTAAACTAGTTATGGCTTGTCATGGCCTAAAACTGGTGATCTCATTTATGCTTTATGCATAGAAATAAAATAATAGAACACTAAATCTAAAAGTTTCGCATTAAACATGTTGAAGAAGTATTGTCCTTTACTCCACTTCACTATAATAAAATCATGGTTAATATAACCACGCTATGTATTTCCTTTATTGCCACTGTCACCTGTGTCATCCAACTCCACCTCTGCTTCAAACAAATCATCTTCATAGGGACCACCCTTTTCATGTCGTGTCTCTTCATGAGGGCAGTCCTCTCTACGAGGTTCTTCCTTGTGGGATTTCTCGCCATAAATTTGACCACTTTCATTACGCTCACCTTGTGAAGACCCTCCCCACGAGGACCATCATCTCCATTACACTCATCCTCCTAAGGATCATCCTTGTTCCATTCCTATGATTTGACATGACATGCTTGTTAGCATCATTATCAAAACTACATATAAAAAAGATACAATAGTCCTACAACTTACCTGTGATGGTCCCGCTTCGATAGCAAAAGGTATTTGGTCTAAGCCAACCCACAGATGTTGCATGATTTCATCCTCAGTGAACTTAGACAAAACCCAATCTCGTAGATTAGTTCCAGTCTTAACCTTTCCCTTCTCCAAAGGAGTCCATCAAGGTGGTTCAGGGAAGAAGGACGGGGTGGTAATCTCCCCCTAGGAAGGGTCATTTCTCTTTCTGAAGAGGTGCTTACTGTCAGCTACTCCTGAAACTTTTCATATGCTCTAGAGGCACCGATGACATCCAGGAATAGTTGAAGGAACTGTGCTTCAATAGCAAAATCCTTGTAATGTTGGCGGTAGGCAGCACATTCTCTCTTGTACATGAGCTTATGATCTTTTTGTGTCTGCCCCCATTCTTGGACCATCACACTATAATCCTTCTAGTCTTGATTCTTCTGAGCTAGGAGATTCATTTTCATCCATTGCTCAATCAGTTCATGGATGGCTTGGACACTATTCCTAACAACCATCCAATAAAGAGCATAGTCAACAACGGTTGTTCACCAATCCCCATCGTTAGTCTCACGAGCCTACAGGAATTCATTCCGAGACACCAAATCCCCAACCTTATCAACTAAGGCCTCTCTCTCTTTTTCTAATTTTTTTTGCCTCTTCCAGAGGTCTTCATTAATGTTTTGACATTCCCATAAGGAGCGGGTTGAGTGTAAAGCACATTTATGCATTTCATCATAATTATTGTGTGGCACAACAGTCGCTTCCGATGAAGGTTCGGTGGTGTCTAAATCAATAGGCTCTACGGGATCCCATCTGAGGCAAGCTCCTACAACATAAAATGGTAGTCAGACACAACCAAGTAGTGTAATTTCACAACACCAACAACTCCTGTGTAATGATAGAAACATACCAGCTTCAGGATCGACTCACTCTAAGCGACCGATCATATCATTGACGATGCCCTCCATAAAAGCAAATTTATCAGGAAATTCACCCCAAGGTTGAGTCAGCGTTACCAATGAGGACATTCCTTGATTACCTACTATGCAAAGTAAATTAGACATAAAATCAACTAAAATATCACACCATTTGACAAAAGTCAAACTCACAAAGTGACAAATCACTTACCTTTTTCCATTTTAGCCGAAGGGACTTCAGCATTCTCTACTGCTATTTCCTCTTCATGCATACGAACCTGTGCACCACTTGCTTTATCAACTGGGGCCTCTTCTTCCAAGACTGGGGTCCCTCCTTCATGCCGTAAAATTATAGCCCCTGTTTTAGGGGTCAACCGCTCCACAACTTCTCTTTTTTTGTCGTACAACATGGTCAGTCAGCACGGGACTTCACTTTTTCTCAATAAACACTACATGATGCAACAATGTCTATACATAGCATAATCGTTTATGCATTTCTCTACTTACTTGCTAGAGGATT
The DNA here is from genome assembly GCA_015680685.1 of Gnetum montanum. NCBI lineage: Eukaryota > Viridiplantae > Streptophyta > Gnetopsida > Gnetales > Gnetaceae > Gnetum > Gnetum montanum. Next base: position 34,077 of record MNCI01009117.1, on the reverse strand, counting down.
ATTCCTCTGAAACTTGATCTGCACCTTTTTTCCCTGCAAACCTGCAGGATCGGCAGATTCCTTAGCCAAACGAGGCTTCTTCCGCGGGTCTAATGAATCGACTATTTCTACTGCAAGGCATTTCTCCCTTGACACACTACCGGTGTAAGAAGGGAGCACTCCACCCACACTGTCCTGGCCCTGCATACGAGGCACCGCCAAACTCTTAGTCATAAGTGAAAGTGAATCCCCAACACCTTTGGGAGGATCTTGAGATCGGGTGGTGTCGAAAACCTGGGAAATCAATGGTTTGGAAATCTAGTTATGATCCTGCTACACCCAGACTCCATCCCTATAGACTACCAAGAATTCGGAAAAATGCCAAAAGTAAGTTATAAAGAAGGAAAAATGCACGTTGAAGCAGGACTCAAGCTTCTTGCGAAGCTTGACCATTTTAGCTTGCAAACCTTCAGTGAAGTAGCTGGCCTAATTATACTATGTACCTTCCTCCATAACCTCTCGCATGATCTGAGCCTATTCTATGGTAAGGATTCTCTCCTAGGAAAGCAACTTGGGAAAGGTGTGGGCTTGGAAGAGGGGATAAATGGTATGAGCCACCTCCAGCTCAATTTTATCAGTAGGGATTCCTTTCACTTCCTTCTCAATCCCCAGCCACTCCTCTATCTCCCTCTGGTGCTTTGAACTTCTTTTTGACTTTTCTTCTACCAGAAGGCCATCAGAGGGAATGCCAAAAAAGTCAGCGAATAGTCGAACGTTAATATCAAAACTTACATGCCCATTACGCACGCGTATGCAAAGATGCTCGGCTTCTTGGCTGAAGGAGTTAACTAAGGTTAGCATTTCACCCGCGGTAACGTTAGGGGTTATAGCCAAAAATAGTTCCATCAGTCTGGCTTCCTGAAGGTTATTGGTTAGGATAGCTGGGGCCGCACTATGGCTGAGCCAACGTTGCACTTCTTTTATATCATCATAACGAAACAAAATATTGCTTGCTTCACTCTCGGAAGCCATAACCATGATCTCGCACAATTCCGTAACTGTAAACATAAAACAAAGGTTTAGGAAATATAGCAAAATAAAACAATTTCACACACTTTTTCATCCTGTAAGATTGTACAATAAACCATTATAGCATAATTTACCATGTCTGAAAGGCGGAGGAAATGGTGGGATTTTTGCTTGCACATCTGCAATAGTGAGAGGATGATCCAAAGTCCACTCCTTATCCAGCCACCCGAGCCTTTTGCACTTGGTAAAAAATTTGACATAGTGATTAGGGTAATGTGGGATTTCTAATTCTAGTTGTCCCATAACACCAGCACGTACATTGCTAATTGAGGTAAATTCTTTTATGGCCATTTTGGCCATAGACAACGTGTCTGTATTGCCCTGGAGACCATCATCATTGATAAAAAACCTACATCATAGAATGTAGACAACTGTTCATACTAGACACAAATTCAGACGAATGGTTAGCATGTTATGATGCCGTGAGAACACTTACCTACTTGCATAATACACAATCCCAGGCAGATTCTGGAAGTAGGTCGTAAGATGATGAGCTACGAATAGAGTATTGTAGGCATGATAACAATTAAACCTGGGCATATCCCAGATCCAAGACAAATGCCTCAAACCCCTAGCGCTTTGTTCACGGTCTTGCACCCACATGGTTTCAATTAAGCCATCCACCAGAAATGTCAAGATGCTTTGTGTTGATCCAACCAGTAGCATCTCCAGAATGGCGGCGGCTGTCTCGGTCGGTAGATGCAACAAGATAATTATGCTATAATTGCATAACAAAAACTACAGGAACTGCCATGCACCTCTACAAAACCAAACTGCCTCCTCCTTTACACGAGCATGAGGTGGAGGAACATTCGCCATGGGGACATGTAAACAACACAAAACGTCCATGATGTCCAAGACGATCAGGATGGGCTTCAGCGTAATCCTTTACAATGAAATAGACCTCTATTAGAAACACCAATATAGACATACTAACAATGCGAAAGCAAAACACATTAGAAAAGACACATAGAAATCCATTACGCAACACCAAAGTTTCCATTATCTCGACCCCCAGAAAATCGCAAGTTATGCTAAAAATGCATTACCAAAATTTCCCAAACCCTTGCAATGAGGCAAGATCTATCCCTGACAACGGTGATAAATGTAACACCGCACATTATCTTAGCATAACCTATGACCGTTATGGGCGAGATTACAGAATCCCATTCATACTGCATAAGGGCATAACACCTGGACACCCCCAGTTATGCATTGTGTTTGCACAGTATTGCCCAAAGTCACCCAAACCCTTGTGGCAGTACAAGGTCTATCTATGAAAATGGAAATAAGGGCAATACTACAAATTACAATAGCTTAACCCGTGCAACCAAGTGTCAACACCGAACACAATACACATCCTAGGAATAGATACAATTGTGATGCCATAACGATGAAAATAACAATCAAGCGGGAGGATAAAAGGTGACTTACCAGGTCAGGGGAGTAGCCTCTCATGTTTTGACCCTAGCCCTTGAAACCCGCTGCAAACTCTCCTGCACTTCATCAATCTTTACCAATTTGGCATGTTTGCCTTAATCTTTGGCACCATGTTCACAACTGAACAACCTTTCACAAAATTGTCTGCTCATGCCTTACTTCTGCTATCCTTCTGCTATAGCCTAATTCAAATTCACAATGTCTCTAGTCTGCTTTGAGGTCAAATTGCTGACTTATAAATAAATTGGTTGCAACTAATTGTTGCGTGCTCAATCAATGCAGAATTTTCTCGAAATGCAAGCATGTCAGTATGACATGAAGCATGAAGATCACAACATTAATATCATAGATATCGTATAGATTACGATCCAAAAAGACCCTAAACTAATGCACAGCTCATCGTCTCATAATTTGGTCACATTAACTATGGTCTGCACAAAATTCTAAATTAGCTGTTTCAACACACTAGACGCGCCACGTTACACTCCCCACCATAGTTCATAGAAGTCTCACGCTAATGTCTAGGAAATTGCGCTTACCACTTTCTCACATATTACGCATATCGTAACGGTCTGCTATGACCTTAAACTGGAAGCTCTTTAACACATACCACTAAAACAAGAAAACTTCCTATCACTTCAACAGGTCAACAAAAAACAAGGTAACAACCTCCATCTTTGGCAGTTTTGCAAGTCAACTCGCAAATGGACACAACTTTACTTGCACCCCTAGCCTTAACAGGCCCATACGGGGAAATTATTAGGCATCTCAATCACACACTGATAGGAACTGATGCTTCCCTTTGTGATACAACCATAGCAACATTGGAAGTATCCCTAGACTAGCCAAAACATTTGGCCTGAACCTTAGACCTGGAAGCTGGTGATGTGACCGAGAATTCCCTCACTAACATCCCTATGGTTATGCACAAAGGAGGAAGCAAAACTCTGAAGGTTAGTTCTCTACTTGACCAACAAATGCAGAGCGATATATCTTGGGTGCTTCAAGATAACATTACGGTGTTCGCATGGTCATACGAAGATATGTCGGGTTTAGACCCAAGTCTAATACAGCATAGCATAATTCTAGACTTACATATCAAAGCAGTTAAATAGAAAGAATGAAAGATTAACCCTAAAATCATGCTAGCATTGCGTGATGAAATAACTAAGCTATACCAGGATGGTTTCATTCATGCGGTTGATTACAAAAACTGGGTGTCGAACATCATCGTTATCTCTAAGAAAATGGGAGGGATGCGCATTTGTATAGACTTCTGCGATCTGAATAAGGCCATGATTAAAGACAACTTCCCATTACCGAGTATCAACCAACTTATCGATACAACAGCTGGCCATGTGTTACTATCCTTTATGGATGGGTTTTTGGGCTATAATCAAATCCGTATCAACCCAGAGCACCAACTGACCACAACCTTCATGACCCCCTGGGGAACTTTATATTATATCATGATGCCTTTCAGGTTAAAAAAACACTGGAGAAACCTATCAAAGTGCTATGACATACATCTTTAGTGATTACCTCTTAGAGAGATTGAATGACTATGTAGATGACATAGCTGTCAAATCTAAGAAGTCAGAAGATCACTCAGGAGACCTAGAGTTAATCCTTAAACAATGTCTCACACACAACCTATGGCTCAACCCAAGAAAATGCGTATTCAGAGTCAAAAAAACTCAAGATCTTTCCTATGACACTCATTGGCCAAGCAAAAGTATGGTATAGATCGTTAAAACCAAATTCAATATGAAGTTGGCCAACAATGGTAGAACTCTTTAACGAAAGATATCAAACCTACGCAAGAGTGTAAGCCTTGAGGAAACAAATCGAAGAGTGGAAACAAGCACAACATGAACCCTTGGACATGGCCTTAGAAAGATATTATGCACTATTAAACAACTGTCTAGGCCATGAGTTCTCCAAAGAAAGGCTAATGTACCATATCATTGATGGGCTTCATGATGAAACAAGAGAGACCCTAGGAATGTATGCCCAAGGTCAACTGTACAAACTGCGAACCCATCAATTCCAAGAGCTTATTACACAGGTAGCAAAAGAAGAAAGAGAAATGGTTAGATGGGAGAGTGTTGAAAAATGTCAATGGGACCAGAGTCTATAAAAAGGAGAAATCAACTTATCTTAAGGAGAAAGAACCATCTTTGCTAGTACAATAATCATTAGAGGAAATCGAGGCAAAGATCAATAAGATGCTAAAATGGATGCATAAAAAGTGTGGAGAATATATCAATATTATTGGAGATAGAGTTTTGACAACCCGAGAAGCAGATAAAATACCATTAGACAATTGGAAAGAAGCAATGAGGAAAATAAGAGCTCCACAGCTGATCATACATATGAATGCAACATTTTCCTGTACAATCACCCCAAGGGCCAATGACCAATCTTGTTACATTTATATGAGCATTGGGAAAGCATGTTACACCCAGAGTTCATACAAGGATACTGTGTTCGATCATAGTGGCAACAATCCCAGTTGTAGGGGAAGCCACCCCTAAACTGGAGATACCCTTCATATCATCCGAATCTAAATGCTTATCTAGTTCAATATCTTGTTTCCCCAACTGGGTCAACATACTCTATCTCATTGCATTATGATTCTCCTCAATACTATCAGCCCATGTCCTTAACACAACCACCACCTTGTGTACCTTACACTTCTGCTAAATTTTAATGTTCTCATCCTTTTCCTCCTTCTACATTGCCACCAACTATTCCTAAAGTATCTGCACCACAACAACAACCCACAAACATTACTTGTGCTACTATTTCCAATAGCAGTGAGAGACCTCATCGACATTGAAAGTGCCCCTTCTTTAGATATGACTGTAGGAAGGGACAACACAGTTCCAAGGCCATTGCATTCTCCAACTCAGCACAAGTCCAACACTATGGTGCACCCTTCTCTTCAAACTCAATGCCTCATGTCACCTCATCAGTACCACTAATTAACACTCCAACAACCATATGGCCCAATGAATACATCCATGGAGAGTGACATCCTTGCATACCATCTTACAGTTCCAAATATCATAGTGGGTCAACTCTTTATCCGGGAACCACATCTCATAAATTGCCCCACTATGTTTATCAGGTGTGTGAACCCCAATGGGGTAAGTATGACCAAGTTGCAATGTTTCCAACATGCAAGGATCCTCATCTTTAATTTATTAATCTTTGCCATCCTCAACCATTTAGTTATGGGGGATATCCCCCATTTTAATAACAAGAAGGGTTAATAAATATTTTTCATTTTCTTTAATTTTACAATTTTTTTTCTAGTTTTTCATCTCTTAATTTCTTGTTTTATCTTTTTGTCTTGTTGTCTTTTTATCTTTTTATCTTTTTATAAGTAATCTCATCTATGAATAAGACACTCATGTGGCTTGTTGGTTGAGGTGTGTTCTATGTTATCGAGTCTTTAATGATAAATTATTTGGATAGTGAGCCCATTACACCCACTCATCCATTCTATAAATAAAAGGTTATGTTCGAGGGTACAGTGATATTCTTGACATTCTTAAAACTTAAAATTAATCTTGTATTCATTGTACCTAGAATGAAGAAGGATGGATCAAGAGGGAATGATTAGGGTGTGACATCAAGGGAACTTGCGGATTCTCTTTGGTGATGTCTATGGGAGTTATCACACAACGTGTTTGTACTGAGATCCTTGTAGATCTAATGCAAAATGGGAGTAAGAGTAATCAAAAGGCACTCAAAAATCCAATGTTTTTCTAAGGGGTCCCACTAGAAAGACATGCACCCATTCCTAAAGGTTGGAAGCTTCTCTGGATTTAGCAATAAAAAAAACAAAAACAAAAGAAGTGCCACAAAGCAAAAATCACTCATTTCGTGAAAAAAATGCCAAGTGATCGTACACCTTGTTGTTATGGTATTCTCATAGTCACTCATCATGGGATGAAATAATGTGGTGTCACTGATCAGAAGAATGGACTTGGTCCTGATCTTGGAATGATTGGTTAATGACATATTAATCATGATTTACATGTAGGATTCATTATGCCCTGGGTCAATTTCCTCATGTCCCAATCTCTACACTCCCTTCTATACCCTGTCTCACCTTGCTATTCATGTGATTGTAACTCGTGTCTTGTGTAGCATAATTTTGACCTCATTCTGGTGATACTTACATATGTGTGTTTTTTGGAACCAGTGTGGATTACATTTAAGCCTTCGAGTGCCCATGGGAACTTTTAAGTGTGGTTATGCAAGGGAATTATAGGTTGGAACCTACTTTGGGGAGGACACACTTATGTAATTTTTGTAATTTTCACTCATAACACATGTTCCACACACCATCTATTACCCTCAATGTATTTTCAACGATATTCTTTTCCTTATTACTATCCCTTCAAATTCCAACGTTCCTATGAACCATCACATGGCCTTTTTCTCTCCCTTACCATCCGAGGCCTTTAATGATCAATTCCACCCACATATAATTATTCGTGCCTTCAGAACGAGTTAAATTACCCTAGAACCGTTTAACACTTGTCCACATGTCCTTAGTTTTCATCATTCATTTCAGAAAAATCTTCAAAATTCGGTATATTCCCTAGTGCCTTAACATCAAAAACCTATATATACATGACTCCCCTGCACCACTTGCCATCATTTTCAACTATTCACATGGGGGAGCTTTTCAAATTTCTCTCTATGACTTGCGATTGTGCATCCCTTTCTTTCATACCTATATCTCGCTCGTTGGTCCTCTGATTTTCATTATGTTTAAACCAACTTGAACTTGGAGTGTTTAGCTTAGTCGTGGGGGAGAGGCACATGCTGAATAGTGCATAAATTCTTTGGAATTTTTCATCACCCGAAGGACATTATCAAGGGTAATCAGTTATAACATTAAGGATAAATGTGCCAAAAATAATTTCATCCCCTAGATTTGGAAACCACCTAAGAAAAGAGGATTAAATAATATAATCTTTCGGGAAACATCACACAGAGATAAAAAAAATTCATTAAGGCAAGTAGTAAGGTATAACCTAACTTTGGTAACAACCTTACTAACAATGGGCCCCATGTGATTGTAGATGGTCCCGAAGCATGAACAACAGGAAGGTCTTGCTCAAGGTGGGAGTAAACGACCTAGGAGAGGTGGACAAGTTCCTGCCAGACAACATACAGAGTAGGAGGAACAATCATTTAGCATCCATAAAGAAGACCCTACTACTATGCAATCAAGGTAGGCATAAGGAGGAGCTGCTGTAATGCCTAAATAGGGACAACATCTCTCCTAGGTTTCTCAGTTGTCTACCTGTTTAGACCTTGATGCATGATGAGTTTGTTTGGAAAGGACATATGGCAAGGAAGATAAGATGTTTGGAGAGTTGAAAATGGAAGAGAGGATCTACTTCAAAATAGGAACTTATCATCTCTTCCCCATGAAGGGCTTAATAAGAATTTCAACATACATGGAAAGAGGATGTGCAGTGTTGATGGGAAAGGTTAATGCTAACCTGCCTCATCTATATTTTATAGAGATCCTAAGGTGGTTTAAAGAACAGAAGACAAGGAAGCTTGCGTTACCCTTTCCTTGTCTTATCAGGAGGATGTGCCGACATGCTGGTATCCGAGGATACACCAATGATGTCCTCCGAAAAGCCCAAAATGCTTCATATGCTAAACTGCTAAAGCCACCATCTACAAGGAAAATCATTGGTGAGACGCTAGGGCCAGAACAAGAAAAGGAACAAATGGTAGGGCCACAAGCATGGGACCTAGCCAACAACGAGAAGTAGGGCCTAGCATGGGCCAGTAGGATCAACCACCACCGCAAGATTATAGACCGTCGATGAGCCATCTTCGGGCCATCGCTGAGACAATCAGTTGGGGAAGTCATGATGATGCAAATCTCTTCCACACCATTGACAATGCCATATAGCCCATGGTTTCTTTGGATCATGCAAGAGGTGAAGTGTCCATCCATATAGGAGGAGGGGAGATCACTTGGTCACAATAGATCTCAGGGAACGCTGCATCTTTTCAAGTGCAATTAGAAACTGGTGAAGGGGCCACAATGGTGGTCATGCAGCACCAGGATGTAGTAGGAGCCATAGAAGTGGTCATAGACCACATTAAAGAATCATTCAATGTACCTATTGTGCCACTAGCATATCTTACAGGAGCACGGGATGCTCAAACTCTGGCCAAAATCTCAATGACTCCTGCAAAACATGAGGATGTACTTGACCGATTGCTACAAATAGGACATGTAATGACATTCCTATTTGACATTCCTTAGGATGTTACAGCAATTCAGTCAGACCTCATTTACACCAAGGGGAAGCTAGTCTTGATAGAGATGAGGGCCGAGTATGCTGAAGTAGAGTGCAAAAATTGCAAGAAAGGCTCGTGGCCCTACAAGCAGCACAACAGGATCATTCGCAATTTGTTCCCATAGACCAACTCGACACTTTCAAAATTGAGAAACTAACAAAACTATTGATAGAGAATAAGAAGTTGGCAAAAGAAAAAGAGAAGGCTCTTTGGGATGCCTCTATAGCATAAGTGCAAACCTATGCGCATACCAAGGCACTCAAGGCCTTACAAGAGAAAAACAAGCAGCTTTTTGCTAACAACCTTCAGTTGACCTCTGTGGAGAAGCAAAAGAATGTTCTCAAAGAAAATTTTCAATAATTTCAAGAATAACTCATCCAGTTCAACCAGGACATGAACCATCTAGCTAGGGAAAATTGAACCCTCTTGATGGAGGAGGTACATGCCATCCATCAGAAGATGGCTATTGAAATAATCACATGGTAGAATGAGGCTAAATGGCATGAAAAGCTAAAGGAGTAGTTCCAAGACTAGGTGGGGATGTATACATAGATCATTAAGAAGGAGATCCATATGGACAAGGCCCACATCAATGCTATCAGTGCTCAACACACTGACTGGTGGGCCATATTGGACACATATGCATTTGCCCACTAGGTAGAAGTTAAGAACTAGGACTTGCAGATCCAGGACCTTACAGAATACATGGAGTTGGTAAACCTGTGGTATGCCAACCTTGACATGTTAACAATAGGACACCCGAGAACAGAGCTTGAGCAATAGGTAGCCACCACCTACATCAAATATGAAACAGAATTTGCAGAATGCAAGAAGATATTGCAAAAATTGGAGGTGGAAAATTTTGAACTTGAGGTGGTTAAAGCAAGCTACCAGGAAAAAAAAGGTATCACAACAGACTTAGCTAGATGGCTTGTAGATTTTCAAGAACAAAGAGACAAAGCCAGAGCCTATGATGAGGAACGATGGGTGTTTGTGGCTTGGTATGTTAAGGCAAATAAAATGTTTCTACAATTACCCTGCCCATGGAAGGTGCTGACTCCATCAAACATTGGAACATTATCATGGATGACACAAGATCCCTAAGCCAAAGAGGAGAAATTTTAGGCCATACTTCAACACCATCAAGTCCCAAGACCTGGAGCACAAGATAAGGGAAAGGCATCCATGGAGGAGCCACCGCCACCAAGAACTACATGAGTTCCATCAATTTTGTAGCTATAGGATTTTCTTTCACATTCTTTGTGTCGTGTCTTAATTTTTTTCTAATTCCACACTATGGCATGAATCCATTCTCACCAATCAATAATCCCATACCTATCCACTGTATAATCAATAGATCTTGTTCTCACTTTAACTCGAGGAAGAGTTTCCTTTAGTCGTGCAGGTATGATGAGTTGTCATTTTGTTGGCCACGATATCGCAACCATGATATCACGTACACAATATCGCAGCTTATCTCCTCATCTATAAATAAGAGGTAGATAGATCTAGTAGGCAGTTTTAGGAGTTATTAAGTTTAAGTTTTCAATAAGTTTTTAGTACATTAGTTTTCCTCTCAATCCTTTTCTCCTAGTGCATGCCCGCAGTGTGGTGATTGTAATTGTATGGCATCCTTATTTGAGTGTGACGTACTTGGACACGCACATGACTGGAAATAAAGATCGAGATTACTTCATCATTGTAGCATCCACTTAGCTTAATTATTTAATTATTTTATTGTTATTTATTACTTTCATAGTTAACATCTTCTTACCCTAAACTCCTATTAAACGCGGAATGAGTACGACTTGATCACGAGCATTTAAGTGTGACTACTTGGTAACCCAGTAGCGTACTTAGGCCATGCGCTTGGTAATCCTAGTGGTAGTCATGCACGAGGTCCAAGATGTGTACAGATGATTAAGGAACGAATGCTCATCACACTTAGGCTAGTTAGATTTTCTCTCACTCACTCTCTCCTAGCTTAGTTCATATTATTTTCCATTATCTCCAGGAGTAGCATTAGTATAGGAACATATCATACACCTCACTCTGGACTAAACCATATGTGACAAAGCTAATGCTAGTCCAAGTGTGAAGACAACAAACTACGATCTAAGAGTAACTATCTAGATACCATAGCTAGTCCATCTGCAGAGTTTGACCAGATCGTGTGTGAGAACGCTCATATTCATATGGTTGAGTGTAGGGGTACCTCACCACTCATCAATAGGCTTGGAACTATCCTCAAGAATGATGTTGGATTAAACCAAAGATGGATTCAAGCATGGCAAGTCATCATAGCCCTAAGAAACAATGATAGAATATTTTTGCAGCATTTCTAGTATTGAATCCTTAAGATTCTTGGGCAAGTTTTCCCCTAATTATAGGCTCTTTTCCTTGATTCAATGATTAGTAATAATAGGTTCTTCAAGAAGATCATTGTTAAGGACTAGTTCATTATTTAGGAAGGTAAGATTAGCTATAGTATAATGTCTTTTTTAGTGATGTCTAAGGTTAATATTATTGATTCCATGGGGGTCTACGAAGGATAAATTAATTATGTTCTTATTGAGGCTTAGTGAATTGGCCATGAAGCCCATCCAATATTAGTAGTTCATGAAATCAATGAAGGATGGTTCATGACTTGCAAAGCATGAGATAGTTACATGGGAAAAAATTCAAAGTCTTAGAGCTAGAAAAATTTTATAGCTTGAGTATAAATTGAGTAACGGAGATGAAGATAAATTATTGATTTTTTAAATATTATTTTTAGTGTTAAATCTAAGTTAAGAAGGTTTAGGAACCTTCTAGGTTAGTTTGGATGAGTCTAAAGAAATCTTAAAATTATAGTAAGGCAATTTGTGCATCAAGGATAGTGAAACGCCACAAAATTTCGTATGTTGCAGCCAATTTCCATCATGTATCTTTGATCTCATGAAACCTGAGGTAAAACTTCATTGTAAATATGAAGATTACAATACATGAAGGGAAATCTCAAATATTCCATACTTTTGGGGCTGAAAAATGCCTCATAAGTAGTCAAAGTCTCATTTCCCAAGTGAAAAAATGTCACCTAGTGTCTATATTTGGGCTTGGGGAGGCCAAAAATGCCTTTTGGAATGCCAAAAATGGCAATTGGATGGGTTTTATGGTGGTATACATTTTTCTACGCTAGAGACACTTGTAGGGAGGTAAATCTTACATACCCCCTAGCATGGAGGAGTGCATGGAAATTGCATGCCCCTAGTGTGGAGACCACAAGAGCCAAATTTCCTCACTCCATGCACTCTAACGTTGAATAATCACTTGAGTAAGGATGGTAGAAGGCTTAACATGGAACATCTATCTTCAACATAGAAGGTACACCCCTATTACTATTGATAGTAAATGGAATGGCCATGGGGGGGTTGGGGAGGTAGTTACCATATATAGTAACCCTTGGAGGAAAAACTTTGTAGCAAAATTACAGTCAATTTTTAGCTATTATGCAGCCAAATTATAGCCATTTTGCAGCACCATTCATGGACTAAGACCTATAAAAACCAACCTCAAACACCATTTATAGGTTTAGCAATTTTTCTCATGGTTGAAGCCTTTGACAATTCCATACTTTTGGTAGTTCCACACTTGGGCATTTTCAAGCACTCAAGAGCTCTTTCAATCTCCCATGTTTGCATCCTCTTAAAACCTAGTGTGGAAGCATTATAGCCTTGAGACTTATGAATTTTTGGGATCATGTTGCATATCTAGGGCTTCCAATCCCTAGCGTTGAGTAATCTAGTAGCCAAATTTCTCACTTTTCTCACCCTGCAACAATGATTGAGTTTTAGATTAAAGGTTATAGCAAAGGAGGTTCAATAGCCTTGGAAGTGTTAGGACAACTAGATCATGGAGTTGAACACATCAACTTCAATGGTTCCTAAATCCCTGTTTAAGTGAACTCCCTTGTTACCCTCTTAGCCATACTTTGTACACAATCTCTTAACTCTCCTTTATTTTATTCTTTATAAAATAAAGTTTACAGTTTTGGTTTGTGTTCAAACTTAATTTTTCATTTATTTTAGTGCATTTATATTACTTCGATCTACAATCACATCATTTATTTCATTTTACATTTCATCAATCCTTGAATGATTTACTGAACCCTCCAGGGCACTCTAAATCCCATTTTTTTGGATGCCCAAGGGATTTGAGGTTGAGGCTACTACATTAGGTCTTTTGATTTTCCAATGATCGAATTTTCTAGTTGCAACAATTTTGTTGGCACTAGAAGCAGGATCTCCATTTAATTTCTATGTCTAAATTAGTTTTCCCTATTGCCAACATTTCCTTTCATTGCAAAAATTTTTAATTTTAACATTAAAACTTTTAAAACCTTCAAAACCCAACATTTCAATCCATCCCCCCCTGCAATCAAAGCCCATCTTGAAATTTGTAGGTGTTTGGGTTTTCAAGATTTTCATGGCACTTGCTATGAATTTTAAGATCAACATTGGCATCCCACTAAAACCTTCAAAGAATCAATGCTACCACTTCACCCTCATAACCAAAACTGTATCATGAAAGTTGCACATGGTTTGGATGTTGGATTTTCAAAGTAACTACTATGAGTTTTCCTTTCCAAAGACAACATTTATACCTTTCCCTCCTTTTTCCTTTTTTTCTACCAATTTTTCCAATTCCCAAAGTGGGTGGTGTAACCATTCCAGAAATCATCAAGCTTTTGGAAGTTGATTTTTATCTTATCTTTCCAAGTTGAGAAAATTGGCAGCCTGCCAAAACTAGTCTTAGTGAAAAAACATCAAATTTCCACTTTGATTTTCAGCCTTTCCCCTTATCAACATTGATTAAAAGTTATGCGATTCCCATTATCTCACCCCACCTTCTTTCCCCCTTGCCATACCTAGTGTAGAGGTAGTTTGAAGGCTAGTGTGGGTGTGGGTGAGGCTTAACACCAACATTTTTAGCTTTCTATCTTTGGTAAAGGGATAAACCCCCATTACCCCCAACTTACTAATTATAGAAAGTGCTTCATTTTAAGCTATTTTTGTTTTCTTTGATCATTTTTAAATTCCAATTATTGGGATTTACTTCTATTTTTTCCTTTTATAGCCTATTTCAAGCCATTTTAATGAAAAAGCCATGTCTTTACTATAATCAACCAAGTTATGTTATAACTACATTGATAGTGGTAAGATCAACAACACATGAGGGTTTATGACCTCAAAGACCTTGTAGTAATGGAATGCATGAAATCTCTTAGACTCAGGGGGAAAAGTTTTGATTTTGCAGCCATGAATGAAGATCGATATAACTACATTTGTGTCAAAATGTAGGTAGGCATGCTAGTTCCATGTTTGGAAGCAGAAGCCAAAAGGAAGTTCAAACTAATCCACCATAATGGCAAATAGTACAACCCTTTCGCTTATGACCAAGTACCTCTAGCCAATATCTATGTACGTATCTAGCCTAATTAATTAAGATGAAGGAAGAAGATGATAAACATAGCTTAGAGGAACAAAAGGAAGAGGAAGATGAATTTAGGCTAGAATCTAAACCTCAAAACATCTTGGATGGATTGTTTCAATAAGCAACCCCCAAGGCCACTAAGCCTTCCTCTCATTTCTTTCTTTTCTCTATCGGCATGGTGTTTCCACCTTCCACTCTCTCCTATCCTACCATGACTGATCCCACACTGGTGATAGCCATGCATCAAACTCAAATGATGTCATAGCTTATGACCTGTAACCCATCAATGTTTTTTGCCACACAACCTCGATCTGTATGATCATCAATGGTGGTTTTCTCCACCACAAATCCATTAACTACTCATATGGAATCCACCATAAGTCCCCAAGTAAGTCAAGGGTCACATACCCCCTTTATCCTATTTATACCTTAGGTTCCAGTAGAAACTTCCTTTTCCTTATTTGGCCCAGAAGCTATGACAATGACACAACCTCTTTCTTCCATGCTACAATCCATAGCGAGGCCACAAGCCTCATAGAAAATTCCAAAGCCATATGTATAAATCCCATATCCAAAAAAGGCCACCAAAGGGCTTGGATCAAGCCTTCCAAATGATCTAGGACCTAACAGAGGGGTTAGATAGGCTCAAAGCCTCTACTTTTCAAAGTGTCAAGATTATGGACTTCTACCATGATGATCTCATTAGTCCTAATTTTCCATCCTTGACACTTCATCTTGGTGTTCCTATTCCCTAGTTTAGCAAGTATAATGGAGAAGGTGACTCTAATACTTACCTTATAACCTTCAAGTCCAAATGCTTACTCTTATAGCCATAGCCTCATGCCATCATAAGGATTTTCTCCATGTTCTTGACTGGCAAAGCAATTGATTGGTACTGCACCTTAACCTAAGGATCCATATTATTTTTGGAAAACTTGATAACCTAGTTTTTCAACCATTTTAAGTATAACTTGAAACCTAACACCACTTTTAACCAACTCATGAAGGTTAATAAGAGATCCCTTAAACCCCTATAGAAGTTCATCCAATGGTGGAATGAAGTACTGATTGAAATACTAGAATCCATCCTGAGGCCCACCTATTAGCCATATTCAAGAAATCAGTTAATGAATTTATCAAGTCCAAACTCTATTACCTTGACCCTCAGTCTCTTAGCCAAGCATTTTCCTAAATCAAGAATATAGAAGATGTTATAGAGGATAGTCATGATCTAGCCTACATAGCATATAAAAATTAGCATACATAGAGAGACAAAGAGAAGAACAAACAAGGTAATACAATTGTAGAAATTATGAAAAAAAAGGCAAATATCACAAACTAGGGACCATGGTCCAACCCACCCAAGGCTCCCACTAATTACCATAATAACAAACCATCAACCTTTGGGTCCATTACATCAACAATAACTAGATCCAATTTCAAAAGAAAGGATAGGTTCAATTACACTATGCTACCATTAAAATCATCAGACCTTTCAGACAAACTTTTGAAAAGTGCCTATATTTAATACAAATAGATGTCAAAAGCTTTCTAAAAGAAGCATGGTAGGGTTTGTAAAATATCCAATGATCCCACTAGAGAAATGAAAGATAACCCACAATTTCCTAGGTAATTTAAGCTAGATTTCTTTTACCACTATCATCAACTACCTGATCGTGACCCAAACTTCTATCTCATTATAAAGGATGACCTGTAGAGGATGATAGATAGGAGAAAGCTAGTCTTAGATGTTTCCAACCTTGTATGGCCACAAAATTAGTCAATGTAGGTCTACAAGGACTTGTTGAATGCTAACGATAGCCCTTATGTTATTTCAACATTCAACATTAATGATGATCAAAAGTTTCCAAGATAACCATTTGTGATTGGAGTACCCCCTTATGATAAAATAGCTTCTTCAACTTCCATCAACTCAAGCTTCCCCTTCATCATAAGAGTAACATCATGAATACCTTTGAGAAAACCTTTTGTTATTAGGGTGCCCTAGCCTAACATAGCCGAACCAAATACACAATGACCTTCTATGGTGGTTAATGATACTTCCTCTTTGTCATAACCAATGACTAAAAACTAGAAAACCTCAACTAAGTAAAGGAAGAAGCATAAGAAAAAGCTAAATAAGAACAGTGATAAGTAGACAAAGGCATGAAAGAAAGTGGACCCACAGAAGTCTAATCCCCTTTCAACTATTCCGATGACCTTCTTTGCCTAACCCACTCTAACCAACAAGCTAGAGGAAGACACCAAAATCCATAACCGAAAGAAGGAGAAAAAGCCTCAACAATCATAACCTAAAGCTGAAGTTCACATGCTGGGGTGCATGAAGGAAGTGAAGTACAACCAGGGTGACAAACCCATGACAAACAATAACAAATTCCTCAATGCAATAGATCAAGTCAGATAATCCCTCAAGTAGAAGAACATAACTCTAAGCTTATATGACCTAATCATGACTTCCACCATACATCATGAGGTGCTAGTCAAAATGTTGACTTTCATCCTAGGTAGTGATGACATCCCTATTGATGAGAAATCCATTAATGTAATGATGGTTTCTTCCTCACCAAGGGAGGATAAGTTGACATCCCTAATTTTTTGTAATAGCAAAATCAAGGTTAATCCACAAAATGGTGAAGTAACTAAGTCTCTTCTATTCATAACCCTATGTGTAGGGTAGTTTAAAGTACATCGGATTCATGTTGATGATGGAGCCACAACTAATGTCATCCCATGCACCATTGTTAAATGTTTGGGCCTAACTAAACAAACATAGTCTACGTCAACCATAGCTCTCAAATCCTTCAATGGATCAAGTGTTGCTATAAAGGGGTCTATCTCTTTAGCTTTGGTGGAAGTGAAACAATTCTGCATAACTGCTAACTTATTTGTGGTGGAGGAGATAGTAGGGTTCAACCTTATCCAGGAAGATAGTGGTTGTTTCAATTATGAGCTATGTTCTTTCCCATCAATCATGAAATCTACCTTCCTTATGAGGAAGTGAAATCATCATTCATGGTGATAGCATGGTTCCCATAGCTATCAATAATGTAAACATAGAGTAGGTGTCTAAGGTGGAGCTTTAAGAAGAAGCTCCTGGTCATGAAGTCCATCAACCAAAAAGAGAGCAACAACCCAAGGATGACAACAATAAGCAACGGGATGCATTATGGGATGAACTTCCTTTTAACATCA
This sequence comes from Gnetum montanum, assembly GCA_015680685.1. Lineage (NCBI taxonomy): Eukaryota > Viridiplantae > Streptophyta > Gnetopsida > Gnetales > Gnetaceae > Gnetum > Gnetum montanum. The sequence goes on along the minus strand of MNCI01009117.1, from coordinate 16,533 downwards.
TCAGTGAAGGTGGTGGTGAATATATGCTTGTGTAGAGTAGACCTTACTCATTCCTTAATCTTTCAAAGATTAGGAAGAATATGCATAAGTACACCTTGACTTTCCCATTTCTTGCCCTTATAACCAAATGCATCGATACCCATGTAGCCTAATTTTTTATACCTTTTTATGTGCATAGTTTTACGCTTTATGCATGTAGCCTAAGTTTCTACTTTCATTTTCATTTTTCCTTATTTATTATAGCCTTAATTTATTCTTTACTTTTACTCATGTTATAAACATATAAAAGCCTTAAAAATTTTAAAAACAAAATTCAAAAGAAAAATATATAAGCTTCTTTTTCAACATGACCTTCCATGGCCTTAAACTAGCCAAAGGAACCACAATGCAACATTGTTGGCCATGGTCTTAAATTGGAAAAATAATACAACATGGCCTACTATTGCCTTAAACTATTATCAAGGCCCACTATGGCCTTAAATTAGCAAATTTACCATCTGCTAAGACTTTAAATTGGTATCATAGTCTACCAAGACTTTAAACTAGCAACATGGCCCATCATGGCCTTAAGCTAGCAAAGGCAATGCAACATGGCTTGACATAGCCTTAAACTAGTAAAACAATACAACTTGTGCCTAACATGGTCTAAACTAGCAAACATCTCTTTTATGATTTTTTTGTTTAGCCTAGTATTCCATCGATTAGCCCTTTAACTTTATAGCTAAAAATGATAACATAGCCAGTCACAACATTTATAGCCATTTACAACATTTAGTAGAATAATATATATAGCCAAAAATGAAACCAAAATTTTAAATTTAAATTTAAAGTGTCCATAACACACATAGCCATGGTCACACTGTGTGGCAAAAATTTCAAAGAAAAAATAATAATAACCATCTATAACATAGTCTTGGATAACATTAGTTGTCAACATGAAAATAAAAGTAGTATAGCTAACAAGCTAAAAATGAGCAGATGAAGGATGCTAAGGGGCATATGGAGGAGGAAGTTATGGATCATCTCCACCTTCACCGATGGGACCGCCAATGTCTTCTAATGCTTGAAATACAACAACAAATAGGTAGTTAGTGATTAATAGCCAAAACCATAACTTAAGACAAAAACTAAAGCATAAAATACATCTAAATTGTGGGGATTATAGGTCCATAAATTTTGGGGGTAGATGTGGAAGGCCTTCCTCAAAATGATGGAGGATCTAACCCTCTATCCTATTGACCTAGTCAACATCCCCAAGATCAATGCCAAGAAGGATGTTAGTCTTATCTATCATAGTCCAAGTAGGTGCTTCACAAGTAATAGTGATTGTAGAGTGTTTAAGGGTCAACGATTACCAATCAAATAATAATGCCACTACCTTAGAACTAGGGTATAACACTTGTAGTGATGGAGTGACTCCTCCATAGTTAGTATTTTAATGGACATCATCATTTCTAATCATTCCTCTTACTCCATTATTTAGTTACTTTGCTTTTGTTTCTTTGTACTTCTTAGATTATTGTTTTCCTTTTACTCTTATTTTTATCTTATTTTTAACTTTTGATATTCTTATTTTTCATTTTTATTGAGTTATCATTCCATTTTTCTTTTTCATGGTCATCTCTTTTGACTAGTGGTGCTTTTATGCATGAGTTTTTTTGTGTTTCCCATCATGCCTTCCATAAGTGGTAATGGTTGAGATCCCTACTATGGTGACCAATGACGGATACTAACATTTGTTTATCCATTGCCTTTGGTTCCCTCTTAGTCATTTGGATATCTAAAGCCTAGGGAAATTCTTACTATTGGTATATCCTTTGACCATATTTCTTTTTAATAATTTATCTTTGCTAATTAACCTAGGTATGTTTCATACCTTAGCTTAATTAGGAGGAGGGGATAACCAATTAATAAAGGATAGGATAGTAGGGTATAAACAACTTGGAAGCTAAGCCAAGATCAAGTTAGGGAATGAGTTAGAAGTAAGTAATGCATCTCAAAACCTTAAATCATAGAAGAGGTTTAAACCTTGAGGTTATAAGACATTCTTACACCTAATGAAGTAGACCTTGTGAGGTGACGTTAAGCCCAAGAAATCCTAGGTAGAGCCTTCCTAACTAAGTTATATGTGGACTCATATCCAAGAATGAGAATTTATCATCAAAAGAGGAATACACATATATACATAGTAACTAATTAAGTAAATAAACATTTAGTCAATGGACAAGTGTTTTTTTATTCTTGATCTTTTTCTTATTAAATGTCTACATGTTTTTAATGTTTTAAGCCTAAAAATATATATATCTTGGAATAATAATAGTATAATTTTATCCATCTATTAATTTTTTTTTGTTTATTATTTTATTTTCACCTTTATGGCTATGCACTGGCCAAAGGCTAGTCGGGAGCTATGTTAAACCACCAAAATTTGGTTCATTTTTTAATAAGTATTTGTATCAAAGGCATGTATTTTAATTAATTTTATATTCTTAATTAATGTTAAATTAATATTTATTGTATTTTAGTTTAGTGGTGAGTATTATTTTATTATTAGTTTATTAGTTTATTTTAATTAATATGATATATTATTATATATACATTTACATAAATTATATAAGCATTATAGTTTATATTATATTATAGATTTTTATAGTATATATAAACATTATAAAAATATAATATTTTATATTATATATAAAATATATAAATATTATATAGGGCAACGTTGGCTTGTCGTAGCCCAACCAACAATGATTTGGCACTGCCATGCATGTAACGTATAGGGTAGTTCACCATCCACACACATGAGCCACCAAGGGAGAAAATAAAAATGAAGAATGGATCAAGCACATGGGTCTTGCCAAGCATGAAGCAGCACAACCTTGCATTTGGCACCCAAGGTAATAGAACATAGTGCAAGAGAGAGTATGGTGGCATGTGAAATGGAGCCAATGTGCCAACTATAGCATCTGAAAACATCAATGGCTAGAACACCGAGAGGTCGTTAGACATATAGCCTAACCATGAGCCCATGGGAGGGCCGTGCTAGAGAAAATGGAAACAAGATACCCTAAATGGTCTAGTTGATCAAATAGGGACTTACATGATGTCTAATAACTGTTTGCGAATGGTGTTTTTAGAGCATCACACATGGGAGCCGAAAGAAGCAAAAGGCGTAACATGTATAACAACGAGAGTGCATCGATGTGAGTTTCTTAATGCATATTAAAAATAGAAATAAATGAATACACTAACAATTTGAAATATATGCTATAGGAAAAATGGAATGAGTTTAGGTGAGAAAAAGAACCACCCCAAGATTAGGGGAGGATGACTTTTGATTAAATGATGTGTACTATTGGTATGTAGTGTTAGGCAGGCATGGCAGGGTAGTGAGGCAATATGGTCATAGTCCCTGGGACGCTGCAAATGTGATGCTAAAAAATGTAGAGAAGATGTAGCTTGCTAGACTGACAGTTGCTACATTGTGCGAGTGTGGGGTGCAAGTGTCATGCTCAAGTGTGGGAGTGAGGTAGATACTAGGAATGCTCCTAATGCTGAGATTTGCCACCCATCAACCTTCTGTTTGCCAATCTTTTGTCAAAGCCAATTGAAAAATGTCCAAACATTAGAGAGCCAATTACTAGGATATTAATAGAGCTAGGGTTGAGGAGAGATGTGGATTAGATGTCACGTGTCCTGGATCCCACCTAGCATGAATGTGAATGTGTCACGCTGACATGCTATGCTCAAAGTATTAAGCTCAATGGTGCTACGCTCTACAAGACAGGGACAAGGACTGGAAATTTACCAAACTATGACCATATTTCCCAAATCGCATGTTCCAAAATCTGAAGAACTACCATGTACATACAACAATGTCCAAAACACATGTAACATGGAGCCTACGCTCTAGGAATACATATTCCCTCCTCTTCTGAGTAGGTTCAAGCATAGGGACAATTTTGGGGATCAACAAGGATTGCAAAAACAAAGAAAACTACTAATCTTGGCCACCTAAGAGATACCAGAGCTGAAATGAAGGTCGATGTTAAGTTCTAGGACCTTTTGGAGGCATTCTCCAAGTGTTACACTGTCTATGTTGCCTAGTGTGATGAAGCGTAGCATGAACACTTAGAAAAATTTTGTTGTTTTAGCCTACTACACTATCTATGCTACTTAGCATAGCAGGGCATAACACCTATTTTCCAATGAATCTTGTCAAAACTGAGAATGCCACTCTGCGATGTGGGAAGATAGGCAACTCCAGCAACCAGAAAGTTCATCTTTCATGTAAGGATGGCTTGATACCTCCTCATTTTGTACATAGAAAATTTTTGATTCTATAACCTCTACTACACTATATACTCTATGCAACATAGCAAAGTGTAGCACCAATTTTGGATGAAGTTTGACAAAAGTTGCAATGTTTTTTCATGGGACATTGGTCACACTCCGAGGATGAAGTAGGTCAAGTAGCCTTAGAAATCAAAAAGTTTCCAAACACACCTTTCATGTCTGGTCCAACACTTAGGAAATTTGAGTCCCAAAACTTGTGCTATGCTCTACTATGCTACACAGTGTATTAGATCATAACAAGCCCGAAAGATAGAAAATCTGCCAAACTATTTTGTCCATCCTGAGCATCTTTGACAACTCCTAGCTTAGCACCTGGGTGGAATGGCAACTAGGACATGTGTCAAGCTAGGCAAGTTGGAGAGTGTAGAAAGCTTTATAGCCCAAAATATAGAAAATTTTCAAAACTATTAAGTCCACCTTAGTGCCCTTTTGGCTACTTTCGGCTTAAGATTTGTGCAAACTGGCCTTGAGAATGGGTGCTATGCTGATTGTGCTGGGGAGTGTAGTAGGCAAACTTAGAAATTTTTTTGCATACGTTAGGACTTCCAGGGTGCCACACTATCTATGCTACACAATGTAGCATTAGACTTAGAAAAAATTTTGTCCAAGTTTTGACACTTAGAAAAATTTGTTGTTGAGTCACAAGAGCCCAAAATTAGTGGTGTTTCACCAACCATGCACAAAAACACAAGCAGATAGGAAGCACCACCAAAAAAATTTCTAATAGGTAGCAACCACAACCTAATCCTCCATGCCAAGGACACAACCAATGACAATAACCACCATCGAAGCATAGCCAATGACATCAATAGAAAAATGCCATAATGGAGTACTACTCAATAGATAAGCTAGAGCTGAGAAGATGAGAGTAGTCTTCAAGTACTTTCTAAGTAGCACCATCTAAAAAAATTACTCAATGTCTACAAACACTACTCAATTTTCTCTTGGATCATGGCTGCTACAAAAAAAATCTTATTTTTTTTGGCACAAACAAATACTTACCACTTATTTCAGTTATATGTTGTAAAGGTATCAGAAATTTAGAAGCAACATGGAAACTTCCTCAAAGGGATATGGATGGTTAATAATGCCATGAATTTGAATTCATTTTTAGCAAGGATTTTGCATGGAACAAAATTACTTACTTGTCACTTTCCATTAAGTAGCTCTAGGCTTTGTAGAAGGGTACATATAACTATACAAGGTATGGTAAAGTTACTAGATTTTTAAGTAGGGAAAGATGGAAAACTTATGGCAGGAAACTTTCTCAAATCCTTAGAGCTCAATCATTTCATGGATCAAGAATTCTATAAATATATCTCATGTACTATAGCTTGTTGGAAGCAACATCAAGTTGTCTATCTCCAGGAAGAAGTCAACAGTGTATTGTTTCAAATACTAGTGAAACTTCTCATGGATCTTGAGACCAGTGATGAAATGAGTCACTAAGGAAGGAGTATAATTCACTGCTAGTTTTGTATCTCTACCACTGAAATTTCTAGAAATAAATCTATACAAAGCATTATAATCCAAAGGAAAAATGATGAAAATTGTAAGAGTGAGTTTGGACAAGAATAAGACAAAGAAAATGCAAGATAAAGTGTAGTTGCAATAGCAACGAGAATGAGATTTTCTCCACATGGAGAATAGTGAGGACAATTTGTATTACCAATGTGATACTTGTAGGGTCGTCCACTGGTATGGCCACATGGCTATCATCATTGAGCAGTCTCAACTACGTCTATCTTCAATAGAAAAATGACAACATAGTGAAGGTTGTGTACATAAAAGTACACCTATGGATTTCTTTAGTGGTAGATTTATAACAGCACTAGTCATCAAAAACACCAATATAGATGATGAACACCTGGATCATTACATACATCTCTTTCGCCACTTCCATTAGAATCCATATTAATTTAAAACATTAGAAAGCCTGACTTAGTAGTGGTATCAATTATAACAAATTGGTATAAGGTTTTGCAATATCCATATATTATTAAAATGATTATTTTTTATAACATTGTTAGAGTATAAATACTCTTTCACACTTTGTATCTAGTGTGCAACCCAAGGTGCGAAACCCCAAGGCCACCAAGTGCATTTTTTGTGCATCTTTTGTATAATGAGTGCATGCATTGTGCATCCGCTGTGAAACCATTGGACACCATTTGTGCAATCCAACTTGAACCCAATAGGCACAAAATGGATACCTAGGATTGATACCAAATCAAAAACCATATCATATTGAAATTATTTTTCTTTGAAGCATTATAACGTGAGGATTCATTGAGCTTTATGGCCACTAAAGAGCATTAAAGTCCATTGTTAGGCTATTGAGGTTATTGCACTATGGAAATAGTAAGGTAGAATCACAAATTAAGTGAAGTATCCCTTGTAATATTCATAATTTATGCATGTATTTATGATTTTAATATTGATTTAATCATTAATTTTCATTCTTGAACTTGTGATCAGAAGTTAGGATGAAAATTTATGATTTTACTTATGAGTGATAGTCATAAGTGTGGAATTTGTTTGGATTTGATTCTAACCATTTATTGTGTTCATGTTTTCTTTGAATTTTAAACTGTTCCTCCATGGGATACAACTTATGGGTCAGTCATAGACAAGTGACTTCTCTACAATAAAAAAAAAGATAAATTTTAAAGGTATCCAACATCAAATTTTGCCTGGCTTGTCACTAGGCTCCTTCTCTTCTTCTTCTAGAATGATAATGGGGGATGTGCTTGGTACTACCTCACTAAAAAAAGTATTTAGATCATTTATTTCTACCTTAAGTTACTATAGAAATGCCTCTTCCACATGCCTTTGTTCTTCCTCTATGTCAACTTGGGCTACTAGGACTTGATGCTTGTCTATAATCATAGCACATAGGAAACTAATTAGCATATGAAACCATAACATAGCCATGAACTTTAAAATAGCCAAACATAAATAAAGCATACCTATGACTACCTGTTGTGATGGATTCAGCTTAAATTTAAGCTTCTTTTGGGTGGGTTGGTTTGATGTCAGTGGTGCTTCAGCCATGGGTCTCTTGAATTTCTCTCTAACTACTCCTTCAACCTCCCTACAATGTCATTTGGCCTCTAGGATGCTCACTGGAAATGTGAGAGGCTCCTTGTCATCCATGCTATTAGGGGACTCACACCACCTACCATCAAGATCCTTGGTGGTAATGGACAGTGTATAATCCATCCCATTTGGTGGGTTTTGGGCCTACACCATTGGATAAATGTGCTTCATCAAAGGCTTAGAAAGTTGGCTTGGGTCTTGGAAAATCCTTCATTCATTCCTATACACCACTAGAAACTCCAAAAAACTCTTTAAATAACCCAAAAAATTGAAAAATGAATGTGGATTATTATAAAGGTATCTGCACAAAGTCTAAGGATCTCCTCTTAAAGTCCAATAGCCAAAGCACCCACTTAGTTGAACCCAGTGCCACCCATCATGACCTTCTTAAAGGTCCACCCCTACATAATGTCAAGCACCTTATTTTGTGATAATAGTTTAGGAAACACAAAAGACCTAAATAAAGGATAGGATTCCTTTGCATCAAGATTTGTGGAGCCACCCATGGAAATTTTGGAGTGGCCCATTTTGGCATTAAGACGCTTCAAAACTTCCTTATGAGGGCTTGATTCCCTCACTATCCTAGTGGGAACCTTTGCCCCGTTAGTAGGAACACCAAACAAGTTATAAAAGAGGCCATCATCAATATCCATATTGACCTTCATGCCCTGAATGGTGGTGCTAAAATGACCAGCCTTCTTGTTGAAGGAGTTGATGATGTGCAACATCTTTGCAACAAGAATGGAGGGGATAGGTGCAATAAATATATCAAGAAAACTTGCATGTTGGATGTTTTCTGGAATGTACCTAAGCACATGTTCCCTTAGCTACTCCTATGTTGGTCTCACCTCAGCAAATTTTATGATGAGGGTATCCTCATGATGTGATCCTAAAAGTGGTATGATGACATCAGCAGAGGTGGAAGGTCCTGCAAAGCAAAAAAAAATGAAAAACAAATAGTTAGCATTAACCTAGGCATGTTCAAAAATTAGCTAAAGCAACAAAATATTTAGAGTTTTTGTAACCATAAAACATTAGAAGCTATAGCCTTTATGTTTACCTTTCTTCTTCTTCTTTGGTGTGGTTTGAGTGGAGGTCCCAGCTACAAGGATCTATTCCATGGAGTTATTAAAGTCTACCTACTACTTGTGTATCAACCCATCATCCTTACACTTCTTGTATACAAGGTTGAACCTTGTAGTGAAACTATCAAAGTCCCCTCTTAACCATTAATACACAATAGTTCTAATCTAGGGGCCCTTGGTGAATTCATCTAGGGTAGTTTGAGCCACTGTCAAGGTTTGATCATTAATGATGAAGCCTTGATCATTGACTCGGTACCTGCAAGAAGTTCATAAAACCAATGGAGTTGGGAAAAGTAGCCAATAAATCCATAAAAATACTATAAAAACTAAGCTTACCCAGGTAGATGATACATAGTGTTGGATGAGTTCTGGAACAATGTGTGGACTCTATGTAACATAATCAATGTATTTTCAACATTATACTGACTATACTTTAGCATCATATAGATCTCTATAAGGTAACGTGGGCTGATGGCATCTACTATTTCCCATACTCTCTTAGGGGGCAGATTGTTAGTAATAAACCTAGAAATCAAGCTAGATGACCAAGGCGATAGGGTCTCCACTATGGCCCCAACCATATCCATAGACAAGTATAACCATAGCATCACACCAGAATTTTGTAGAATGTAGGCAAGGAATTCCCTTCTCCCATGTTAGAACCACAATGAAGTCTTTCCCAAGGGCAAGTTAGGAAGTGGAACATTGGCCTTGGGATGGCCATTATAGCATAAAATGCCCACCAAAGCCACAATAATGAGGATGGGCTGCAAGTAGACCCTACATGAAACAAAGTGAAAACATTATGACCAATTAGAATTTCTTAACAAGTTTGGAAAAACATCCTATTGGAGTTGAAATTAACCTTCATAAAAAGCTCTAAGGTGTTTATCTAAACTGTCTTAAGAAATTTCACAAAAGAGCATTGTTACAAATTTTCATAGCCTTTTCCTTCATAGAAAAAATATTATAGCCAAGACTTTATAACCCAAAATTTAGCTTTAGTCTAAACCATGCCAAAACTTAGAACAAAGAATTTCAACTTAGGAAAAAGCATTGAAACTTATAAAAAAATTATATAATGATAATTAAAAGGTTTCTAAAAGTAGTAAAAGACTTTACTTTTATTAAAAAAAAATTTAAAACATAATTTTTACATGTTGACAAGAAAAACTACATGTATCAATCGCATCCATCCCCAAAGGGTTAAGGTACTACAACCAAGATTCACATAGTTTAGCCAAAAAATTCATCAAAAATTCATATAAGCTAAAATTTTAGTAATTAAACGATGGAGGGAATCCTAAAATCACAAGATTTGCAACCATGAACATTATAACCAAATATACATAACCATTTTAAAATGAAACATAGAAAAAATATAGCAAAAAGTGTAGTTATTACCATTAACCCCTTTTCACATAGGGTTGGTAAAAAATTCACCAAAAATTCATTCGAGTTGAAAATGAAGTGCTTTCATCATGATTTGAAAGCTCAAATTAAAATCTACACACTCAAACTTAATGAAAGTTCAAAACCATTTCTGTTTATGTAGAAAAAATTCATCAATTTGGATAAAAATCTAAAAATAGCACAAATCCCCTTCTGACATAGGTTTAATGAAAAATTTATTAAAAATTCATTTCAAGTCTAATCAGTGTAATTACACTTCATTGGAAATTTAAAGCCAATGTCTACCCATACATAATAAAAAACCTAGTCAAAACCCCTTTTTTTTTCTTAGAAAAAATTTATGAATTGATAGGAAAATCTAAAAGGAGCATAAAAAGTCTGACTACATGAACTTAGTAACATAGTTGTAACTTAATCTTTACAAAGCCAAATTGAATGAAAAAATCTTCATTTGAAAGCTCAAACATAGGGCTACAAACCCATAACATTGGATTTGAAAAATATACAACCATTTTCTTAAGAAAAAATACACAATTTTGCCTACTTTTTTTCCATGTAAAAAAGCTAAAAAGCTAAAACCCAACTTAACATAGCTATAAAAACATAGTAAAAATAGCGAAAAAAATTGACACCCATTAGAAAAAAAAATCAAAATAAGGGGTATAATTTCATTATAATTTAACTTTGATGAATATTTTGTCCTAGATCTAATAGAAATGATCCTATCCCCAAATTTTGGGAAGAAAACATGAAAACGTCAAGCCTAATTCCAAAAATCAAATCTACTAAGGATAAAATAATGAAATGATCATGGATCCATGTAGAAATGGAAAAAAAGAGGTGGAATTTCATTAGAATTTTATTTTACCCTATCTGTTCGTATAGATATGAGAAAAATGGCCACACACATGGTAAGAAAAGCATGAAAAATAGCTATAAAGGAAAGCAAAAATGGGTAGAACTACCTACCTCAGAGTAGCAGCAGACAAGGATTGTATGGAGATAGGCCTAGGTAGTCCTTGCAGATCCATCACATGCTCATCTATCCCTTGAATCTTTCAATTCTAGTTCTTCCCTCCACACTATTTGGACACCATGGTAGGCTCAACATTGGGAGCAATTAGAATTTGGAAAACATAGGAGTTCAATGTTGTGAGTAGGAAGATGGGAGGCTTACACATTGTAGATTGATATTCTTTGCAACAAATATATATGTTAGAGCTCTTCTCCAGTGCAATNCTAGTGTAAATTAAGCTCAAAATTCAAAATTTTAACTTTTTGGGTTATGGGCCCCATCATATGCCTTCGTTCTTAGCCAAAAAATTGCATCAACACTAAGTTCTAACCACTTTTGATACTTAGAAAAATATTTCTACCTTAGCTCTCATGAATCAATGTTGGGTATATCATGCCTAGTGTGGATACATGCCTCCCATTTAAAAAAAAAACATTAAAATATAACTATCTTACCATTTTTAGTAGCTACAACCTACCTTTTCAAACCTAGGCTTTCAAAAGAGGTTTGGACATTGAAAAATATAGAAAATTTGGGTTCCCACACTGGGACAATTGTACCCAACATAGAAGAAGGGAGATAACACCCATTCTTATCCCCTAACAACCATCTATCCTAAGATTGATCTCGAAGTAGGTCCACATGACATAGAACCCCTCCAAACACTCTCAACAGCCTTGAAACCTTACCAAACCTAGTTGAAACTAGTTGAAATCATAGGATTCTGTAGTTCCATGTTGGGGGAAGCCTTATCCACACTAAGCATCTCATCCCTAGTGTGGATAAATGAGGGGAAGACCAATATTACTCAAATTGACTACCTAGTAGCCATTTCTCAAAGCCTGGTGATCTTTAGACCTTGCTGGAACCCTCTAAAGCATTTGAATGCTCCAAAAATAGTTAAATATGGTACAAAAATACCATCCCCCTCTCATCCATGCTACGGACATCATGCCTGGAATGGAAGAAAGGGGGATGTTTGCATGAGGCACTTAGAAGCCTTCAAACTATTGAATCTTAACACTCAACATTGATCATCCACACCGGTAACCTTGGAGGCTAACATGCATGGTTAATTGGATGTCAAACTAGTCTAGATCTACCTTTCATAATTCTTCCATACTAGAGAAGATCTTTTTCATGTTTCCTAGTATGGAAACTATGAGGGTTGAACTAGGAAGATTAGTGAGGAGTTCCAGAAACAAAAAACAATAATAAATTATCTTGGACTAACACTAGAACCTTCATAGCCTTTCCAAATGCTACTAGAATGCCAAAAATTCGAAAAAATGAATCTTCTAGGATTCTCCAACACTAAGGAGGATCATATCCATGTTGATCATTCCAGTCTCAACGTGGATGAAAAGGGGAAAGTGAAAACTATTGAAATTTGCATGTAGTTTGACTTCTAGAAGCAACCCAAACCTTCTAGAAGCCACACAACTTCTATAAGTCACTAAAAATGACCAAAACATGCCTCCCTTGGGTTCTTCATGCTAATAAGGATCTCATCCATGTTGAACATCTTAGCCCTAGTGTGTATGGAAAGGGGAAAGCCTAAAATTCCTCTCATAGCCCTCAAAATGACTAGATTTTGACCCTAGACATTGATAGTCAACACTAGCAACCCTATGGACATTGATGCATAGCAAAAAAATTTTAAAATTGGTAAAAAGTAGACTCTCATAGTTCCTACACATTGAGAGCTTCCTCTTCCATGTTGGCCAACATGGAATAAAGGGGAAAACTTTGGAAGGACTCCATACTAGCCTTTAGAAACCTTAAATGAATGCCAAAAAGCCTTGTGTATGTCTTGGAACACTATCTACTCTTTCTAGAACCCTCAAAGTTTTCAAAATTGATCATAAGTAGCAACAAAATATTTTCCCCTAATCTTCCACACTAAGCATGAAAACCCTAGCTCAGAAAAAAGGGGAAAACATGACAAACCACTTCAAAGCCACTAAAACAACCTAATCATGATACTAGGTAGTAGTAGTCAACACTAGCAACCTTAGAAACCTACATGGATAGTTGGAAGCCTTAGAAAATGGTAGAAAATAAGGTTCCCTAGTTCCTCCATGCCAAGAGTGACCTCTGCCATACTATCCAACATGGAAGAAAGTGCCCTGGGGAGGGGAGGGGGGGGGAGGGGGGGAAGAGGACTTTGAAGGGGGGACTTGAAAATGACCTTTAAACATCTCAAGAAAACAACCTGCAACCTTACATAAGTCCTAAGACTAATTTTTCATCTTCTAGAGACCTCAAACCCTACCAAAGTGACCATAAATGGCTAAAAGGCTACTCCCCCTAGTCTTCCATATTTAGCATACTATCCCCTACATGAAAAAATGGAGAAGCTCAAAAACCATCTAGGAAGCCTCCAAACTCATCAAAGTTGACCTCAAACCCTAGTCCTTGACTCTGGTAACCCTAGAAGCATGCATGCATGATCAATTGAGGCCAAAACTAGTCTAGATTTGAGATTTAGGATTCTTCCATGCTATGGGTCCCTTCCTCCACATTGCCCAACGTGGATACTAAGGGAGGACTCATTTAGAGCTCATAAACACCTAAGAATGACATCAAATATTCTTACATGAACTTGAGAACCCTGTAAGCATCCTTTGGAGTCTTCAAACCTTAAACAAATAATCTCAAATGGTAAAAATACCATCCCCCTAGTCTTCCATGCTAATCACCCTACTTCCAACATGAAAAAATTGGGGAAATCCCAAAAAGCACTTGGGAGTACTCAAAACTTTTAAAATTTGACATGAAATCCTAGTCCTTAGTCCTAGTGACTCTAGAAACTAACATGCCTGGTCAATTATGGCTTGAATTGGCCTAGATCTAGGATTCTTACTTCATCCACATTGGAGAAGCCCCTTCCATGTTGGGAAGCATAGAAATAAGGTGGGAAAGCTACTTTTCTACTTTTCATGGAAAGATGACACTCTCAGAAGTCAAAGATCTATGACAGAAAAGCCTAGAACCTCATGGCCTTGAAATTTTACTTATTTGACCTTATTTGGACCTTCAAAACTCATTCCCCCCTAATCTTCTATGCTGGAGCAACTTTCCTAGTGTGGAAACATGGAGAGTAAGACATTAGGGGCCCTTGAATGACCTCCAAACATGCCCAAAATTAGCTAGAAACTTGCAAAATCATGACCTATAATCCTAGGAGCCTAGGAACTTGCTCAATGTGCTCCTAGATCACTCTGAATCCATAAAAATGGTTTTCTCCCTATTCTTCCATGCTAGGAATACTATGTTCAGTGTGAAAGAAGGAGAAAAAGTCATTTCAACATGTTTTAACACTCAAAATTGACTCTAGTGGCCTCAAAACAAAGCTAGAGGATGCACAACTTCAAGATCTAGGTTCCAACTACCTATTTGATCATGTTTGATGCATTTTTTGGATTTTGATTCTCCATGTTGAATCCCCTCTCTTCCATGATGGCCAATGTGGAAATAGGGGGAAGGCTGCAAAACATGTTTCTTGGGCTTTACAGACCTTTGGAGTACCCAATTTTCATAGATTTGGCCCTTTGCTTCCTTAAGGAGGCCCTAGGACCTCAATTTTGGTCTTTTGGATCCTCCAAAATCTACTTCTGCTAATTTCCATGCTGAGGATTCCTTCTTCCACACTAGCCAACGTGAAAACAAGGAAGGCCCAATGTGGAAGCTCCAAAACTCTCAATTTTCATGTTCAAACAACTCAAAAATAGCCCTGACTAATGACCAAACTTACCTAATAGAATTGTAGCCCTAAATCATGGCCTGATAAGGCTTAAAACTAGCAAAACCTAACCCTTTTTTACCTATATTAGCCAAATTTCATCATATGTAGCCTAGTTTGCTTAATTTTGGCCTTGTTGCATGATGCTTTAACTTGCTTTGGGCTAGTGTTGCATTATCAACCTTATTGACCTTATTGTGGCCTTTATGCAACCTTATATTCTCTTTATTAGCCTAATTATAGCTTTATTTGTCCTTATTTATTCTTTGATTGGTATCAAATAGTGGGATTTAACTTTCCATAACCACCATTTGACACTATGTGACCATGGCCCACAAAGACCTTAAACTAGCATCATAGTTCACCAAGACTCTAAATTGGCATCATGGCTTGGCAAAGATTAAAACTAGCAAGATCATGACCTTTGTTAATCATTTGTAATCTTATTTCTCATACTTGCTCTCAATTGACCTTTTCTTGACCTCTATTATACTTTGTCAAATTCTCCTTACCTCATTGATAACCTTGGATGATCTTGTTTACTTTAGCTCTACATGTGTTTACATGATTATATAGCATTTTAGCATTATTTATTCACTTTTACCTAGGTGCCACTTAATATGCTTTTGGTTGATATGTAGGATCAATGTATGAGTACCTAGGAGCAAATCAATTTTCCTTTGTATCTGCATGGACCTCTTAGTGATGTTGAACAATGTGTCAGCCCCAATTACCTAGATCTTGAGCCTAAGAGTCTTTTCAACCACATAGCCTTAATAGAGAAACCTCTAGAATGGCCTAAAAACCTATTCAAAATCCTTGACTTAGAGGTGGGTGACATAACTGAAGACTCTCTAGTTGAGGTTCATGTCACAACACATAGTAGTGAGGAGAAAACCCTTAAAGTAAGTTCCTCACTAGAATCTCAATAGGCTCAAGACATTACCCAAATCCTACAAGGTAACATTAACAACTTTGCCTAGTCATATGAAGATATTCCAAGCCTAGATCCATGTTTGATCCAACACAACATCATCCTAGACCCTAGCATTAGACCAATTAAGCAAAAAGTGCTCAAGATTAGACTTGATTTGGCCCTAGTAGTTCATGATGAGATCTCAAAGCTCTACCAAGCTAGTTCATTATGGCTATCAACTACACTAAATGTGTGTCCAACATAGTGATAGTTCATATGAAAAATGGGAGTATCCATATTTGCATTGATTTTCAAGACCTACATAAAGTGACTATTAAGGATGATTCTTCTTTGCCTAGTATTGATCAAATTATTGATACTATGGCTGGACATGCCTTGTTGTCCTTTATGGATGGATTCTTGGGATATAATCAAATTAGGATTAACTTAGAGCACTAACTTAGCATGACCTTCATGACCCCTTAGAGTACCTTTTGTTATACCATGATGTCCTTTAGCCTTAAGAATGTAGGAGCAACATACCAAGGAGCCATGAGCTATATCTTCAATGATTACATGGTAGGTTTGCTTAATTATTATTTAGATCACATAGCCATTAAGTCCAAAATTGCTAATGACCATGCTAACAAGCTAGATCTTGTGCTCAAAAAGTGCCTTAGGTATGAGCTTAGGTTCAATCCTAAGAAATGCATCTTCAATGTCAAAATTGGTAAGATGGTTGGCTTTGTAGTATCTAAAGCAAGGATACATGTCAATCCTAATAAGGTTAAGGCCATATCTAAATTGATAGCACCTACCAATCTTAATGAGCTTTAGGGATTACAAGGAAGATTATAGTTTATTCATAGGTTTATCGCTAGGCTTATGGATAAGTTACAAT
>MNCI01009116.1:278573-295706 GCA_015680685.1 Gnetum montanum | reverse complement strand
TTAATTTAGACTTAGTCCTTAGTTAGAGTTAGTTAGCTTTCTCAACCCTTCACCTCGATAGCATAGGAGAAAAACACATAAAATATATAAAAATCATATACCTCAGACTTACTTAACCATACACCATGACAAACACAAGTAAGTCTGGGAAGACAACGAATGATTAACCCCAAGTGTTCCATGGGGCGTGTAGGCATTTAGTCTGCGGAGTTCGACCGGATCGTGTGTGCTACGCTCGTTTCGTATGGTTGAGTGTAGGGGTACCTCGCCACTCATCACTAGTGCAACAACCTTCCTCGCCATAATGATGTCTTCTAATCATGTGCAAAAACCAACAACCATAACCACTCCAACACAAGACATAAACGATGAACCTATTGTTGTGCAGAGACAGAAGAATCCATGCATCACTACTAATAGTAAAGGGTGTAGTTGTGGGCAAAAAATTCAAAATATTAACACATCCCCCAACAAATTTCAAGAGCAAGTATGTGAGAAAAAACCAATCTACATAGTAGCCACTAAACTAGAAGACACCCAGTGGCTTGAAAATGAGAATATAGGATTGTTTCAAAGATGCATGGAGACAATTGATCTTCTTATTAGTTCTAGACTTAAGAAAATGAACCAAATAAAGGACTTAGACACATATATCTTACACCTTGATTATACACTAGAGAAGGATATTAAACACACAGACCTGGGAATTAAAATAGAAAATCAAGAAGAAGAAGCAAACACTTCTGGATCCCCCAAAATGGAAATACCTTCAAGTCCAAATAAAGATATGTCTTTGAATGATCCAAACAAGACTATCACTAATGTTAGATATGGTACCACACAATTAATTAAATCAATAATGGTGATAGATGGGAGACTAATGATGTATAACTAGGGGATTGTGCAGTCCATCTCCTGAATGTGTGACTATAATATTAGACGTGGGAGAGATGCTTTATCCTAGTTCAAGAACTAATAAGTGTTTTTCACCTTTTTGTTTTACAATTTTTTATCATTTTCCTATTTCTTTTGAAATTTTCTAATTCTTCATATGTTTTCCATTTCTTAATATTTTTCTCTTTTCTTGAGTCATTCTCTTTAAGTTTTAGGAATGTATTTTATGTTTTGTTAATAAAATTGCCCAAGTCATGATGCATAAGTCAATGCTATGTGTTGGGTTTTTGTGCTATGCTATTAAGATGATTAGGTAAGTAATTATGTAAAGCAATGAAACCACCTCATCCATCCATCTAATTCTCTAAATAAAATGTTTTTTTTCATGGAAATAATTTGGTTCTTCTTTTATGAAACTAAAATTTATCAATGATCATTGTACCTTAAAGAAAGAGGGGATGACCAAGTGGGCATGGTAAGGGTGTGACCTCAAGGGAACTTATTAGATTCTCTTCTTGACTTCCTTCATGTGGTTTATGACTCCTGTTGGAACATATCATCACTCTTCTGTTAACCAATAAAAAGGAAGCTTTGTCTTTGCATGGTGTGGTTCCCATAAAAAAAAAGAGAAAACACAAAACAAAAAACAATAATGGGAATTCAAAATGCATTCCTTAGGCATAATAATGAGCTACAAGCACTGGTTATGGGGCTAGAAAGACATGTTACCCATGCTTGAAGGCACCCCTCTAACTAAGGCTCTTCCTTCCTTCTCTTTTCTTCTTTTTTTGGAATGATGATTGTTCTTTGAGGTGGTTGTGGGCTCATGGTGGTTAGCAGGATGGAACCCATCAATGCAAGGCCACTATTCATGGTATGGACTTGGTCTGAACTTGGACGAATAGGTATGTTGATCATTTTAATCACATTTGTCATTAGAACCTTTTGTGGACATGGTAAAGTACCTTACATCTCGATCTTTGCAATCCCTTATCATTCCATTATTCACCTCACTACTGCCTACGATTATGAGCCTTTTAGTTCTGTGTAGTATGGTGCAACATCCCAACCATTGTAGTTGTGTGTTGTTTGGAACAAAGGCATGATCTACATTTAACTTCTAGGGTGCCCATGGACATCTATAGAAGTGGTTATGCAAGGGCATTATGGCAATAGCCTACTTTGGGGAGGACCCACTTGCGTAAATTTTGCTGATCATGGCTTTGAACTAACCTTCACATATTCCAAAACATCAATGATAGTTTCTTTGAATTTATGCATGATCTTGGGACTACTTCTCGTCCGTTTCATTAATTTTTCCTACTCTTCTATTTCCATATGCATTAATGTTTCTTGGAAATCTTTTGAATTAGACCTTTGGTTTCCATTGTTTGAAAACCTATGTGTTTCTAGAGTTACACTTGTTAATCATGGGGACTAGGGATGCTTGCTTTAAAATTTTTTGAAAATTTTCCAACATCCTATTTTCAAACATCATGATAACTAATAGTAATTGATCAAAATAATGTGAACAACTTGATGATTTTAGTTACCTCATAGCCTTAGGTATAGTATGTTGTTATCACCTTGTACTTAAACACAAACTAAGGGATCTAAAAAGGGTTGATTATTAAGGAAAAATTTACCAAAACTAATTTTGATCCTTTGGTGACTATAGGTGATGTTGAAAGAAACACTTAAGGAAGAAGGTCTTTTGCTAGGCAAGAAAACAAAGCCAAGAAATGGACAATGAAGCATATGCCCATGGATAAATTGTAGCACATACAAGATAGTAGCTCAAGCTTTGCATGTTTATTAGATCCATGAGATGATGAGAAGAAATTTCAATTCATCCTTCAAGAATGTTTTGCATAATCAGAGAAGCATCGACATAACAATCAAGGTTGGAAGTTTGTCACTTCTAGCGGCAACACAAAGAATCATCTTCAGCAAATTCTTGAAGAACTTTCCAAATTTTGTAATCTTCAATGTCTGTCTAGTATTTTTGTCACTCTATCATTTTGTATGCATCCACTCGAATAAAATTTGTAATGTAGCACTCAGAGTCAGTCAATAGTTTGCATATCCATGAATAATCCCATACATTCCCAATATTTTGTAAGGAACTTGTTCCTCATTTTGTTTAACTTAAGGATGAGTTTTCATTCAGTTCTGGGAGCATGATGAGTCATGATTTTCTTGGCTGCAATATCGAGTACCCGATATCGAGGGTCAAGATGCAATGTTAGATATTCGATATTGTGGCATATGTGCTAGCCTATAAATATAGCACTTGGCCACACAATTTACATATAGTTTTTAGTTAGTTTTTACATAGAGTAACGAAGTTCTTGCAGTTTGGTCATTTCAGAGTTAGAATATTTCTAAGTGTCGGCAATAAGAGTCTAAGTGCATACAAACCTTTATTCGAGCTCTGATGTACTTAAGCACAACAATGTGACAGGAATAAAGATGAGCCCTTTTGATAATCCTTGCAGCATTGAGAATAGATCAATGTTTCTTTCAATGCATTTATTATTCATGCACTTTACTTTAATTCATTTTCATTAAGCAATGAATTTCTAGTTCTTAATAAACACAATCATGACTACTTTGAGCATACATGTAGCACTTGGTAACCCAAAAACACTTAACATTTGGTAACCCAACAGTGCTACATGCATTCAGGATATGTCCGAGGAGTGGGAACGAGTACTTGTGTTAGGCTAGCTAGGTAGTAGATTAGTTAGATATTAAATTCCTCTACCTTTCATTCTTGTTCTAGGTGATTAAACTTATAAAATATAAAATAATAAAAATCATATGCCTCACTCTGGACTAAATCATACTTGACAAAGCTACCACTAGTCCAAGTGGGAAGACAATGAACTGCGATCAAGACATAACGATCTAGATGCAACAACTAGTCCCATCCACAAAATTCGACCAGATCATATGTGAACGCTTATGATTCGTATGGCTGAGCATAGGGGTCCCTCGCTAGTCATCAACTATGATTGGAGGAGATGATAGATTATCAAAATATGGGAAGAGGGCTTGGGGTACCTGGGGCTGGTGTTATTTTGTTACTTACCTTATTTCACCAAGTGATAAAGAAAACATATTTATATTTAAATACAACCACTCAAATTAAGATTTTGTACAATTGACACAAACACACTCTATAAGCAGTTGCTAATTACTACAAATCACGAAAAGAAACTAACAACATCATGCTACTGTGGACTAAAGATATCATCAATGTACCTTTGTCTATGCATATATATAGGCAAATAAGTTGATTGTACTAATGTAGTGTCATAAAATCAATTTTTCATGATTTATAATTTTTTAAATGCAAAATTAAATAGGACACTATAATACAGAGTATTAGAACAGAAAAGAATAAAATTAAAGTTAAGTTAATATAAATTAAGTTAAAGCAAAATTGACAAGAAATTTGAAACTAATTATATCTAGGAGTTTTGTTTGGTGATAGGGCTTTTAGTTTAATAATAGGATGACAATGATTTATTCTATTTAGATGATAAAACATCATCAAGTTTGTCAAATCCAAGATTAAGAAACTTGTAGTTTGGGCAAGCCCAAGAAACAATAACTTGAGGATCTTTGTTTTCGCAACTTGAAGATGATGGTTGTTCTAGATTGGCCATAAAAGTGTTTGGTGATATTTTAGTGTTAGAGTTTAAGTAAGAGATTGATAGAAATTTAGAATCAACTTGGGTATCACTTCCTTATTTTTGAAAGGAAAATAAAGTTCATGATGAACAAATGACAAACCAACATAGTGAAATGACAACCAAGGCCTATCATTAAAATAACTTCAAAAGTGACACAGTTACTAATAGAAAATAGAAGTTTTATAGTTTTTATCACATTTTCTTTAGTGTCATTAAAGGAAACTAAGGATGAATGGAAGTTAAAGCATTAACACCATATTTTTGAAGTTTAAATCACTAATAACAATCCACCATGATGTTGGTGCCAACACTATCATCAACGCAGACTAGTAGCAAAGAGATATTGTCGCTACTCTTAATTGTGATGTAGATAGGAAGGTGGAAGGTTATACCAATAATTGAGTCTATATTAATGATCTATTCTTGGAAAACTAGGTAGTCATCATTGTACCAAAGAACATGTAAGATGGAAGAAATAGATCATGCCTATGGAGGAATATCTACTTGTACTATGATTGAGTTCAACTATTCTTTCAAAGAAAGATAATGCTCTTGACAGGTAGAGATGAGATCGAAAAGAAAGAGATTTTTTCCTCTTAACTTCATTGTCATAGTAACATAAGAAGTAACTTTGTTTTGTAAAGCAGTAGGCATTGATGGAGGGGAAGGGAAGGAATTAGCTGGCTTAAGAATGCTAGGAGATCATACAAGTTAAGATAATGAGGAAGAATGTTGATTTTTAAAACCTTCTTATTTGGGTGAGTGTTTTTCAATTTATTAGTTTTAGATGAAGACTTGTCTTTCCTTTTATTTTTGGCAGATGAATCTTGTTGGGGTCAAGTCAAGATTTTAACTATGGAAATTCAGGTATGGAGAATGGGAGAAGATAGCCATGAATTGATTCGTATTGAAGAAATAAGATGAGGAGTAAAGTAGGATTGTATAGTGAATAACCCAACATAAGGATTGATGGGTTAAAAGAGGTTAGCTGATGAGGTGTAAGAGAAAAGCCTTCATGGTGGAGAGTGATGTCTATGATGAAGTCTTTTATATGTTATTTTGCTATTGTTAGGAAGGATTGGTTAATGGGACTAATGGATTAGATGGTGTTAATGACAAAAGACTTTTTAAGTTTAGAAAAAGATTGGCATGCTTAGGAAGGGTACATGCTGATATCAAAGAGACATTTGGATTTAGGACTTCTTAATCTAAATGGAAAGTTGAAATATTACTACTACCTACTCATAGAGGATCCTAAAAAACTTGCATTTCCTACTTATCTAGCTAGGTAAGGAAATTATAAGACAATTTTTTCTTTCTGAACTAAAGCTCTAATGTCATCTTTTAGGGCTTTGCAACTATTGGTGTCATTTCCTATTGTTTCATGACAGTAGCATAACTTATAAGGATCATACCACTTTGAAATCTTAGGATTACTATTGAGTAGCTAATATTCCCTACACCCAACCATATGAATAACTAGAATGTATACGTGATCTAATCGAATTCCTTGGACTTCATTTATCTAAGTAGCCTATATCCTTAGATGGTGAAAGACATGGTTATTAGTTGTTGTCTTCCCAATCACAATTGTGTAATCTATTTTTATGGTTAAGTGTAATTGAGTTATAAAATATTTGTTTTTATATTTTTTTATTATTTTCTTTTATCTTGTAAAATGATTAAATGAATCAAAGGTTTAAGTATTTAATTTAACTAATTACATAACTAAACTATCCTAAACCTAGAGCATCTGTTCCCACTTTTCGTACACATCATAAACATATACTAATGTTGCTGGGTTACAAAGTGTTTATTGCTAGCACACCAAGTATCCATTGCTGGGATTACCAAGTGTTAATATAGTATGCTTGAAGTGGTCATCTTCATGTTAATTATGAATTAGAATATTAATTACTTAAAGACAAAAAAATAAATTGCATCCAAAGGAAAATGCTAGAAAATAAAGTTAAATTAATCCAAGTGTTGCAATGGATGGAAGAAATCTCGATTTTATTATCATTCATGCAATTGTGTCTAGGTATATATTATAGTCGAAATAAAATGTTGCATAATCAGTTCAATCCATGCTGCAGGCACTTAAAGGGAAAATTTTACTAAGTTTTACGAGAAGAAACTGCAAGAGTTTGGCTAAGGTATCAACCAAACGGTGCCATAAATGTGATGTGTGCATGCATTTATATAGGCAATGACTGCATCAACATTGACGGGCATGCATAGACGTAGTCACTTATGACATTTTATCAATTACCTTCCACTCACTGTGAAGGGATCAAAGCAATAAGCTAAATGTGATTAAAATGAGTTGTGGTTTGTTTAGAAACTTGCTTAGGAGTAATATGGTCATCCTTGAGTACCATGTTATATAGAAAAAAGTAAGTCATAAAAAATTTATGCTTCTTGGATAGATCCTTAGGTGTTATCCATTATCGATTATTACCCCTAGATTGACTAGTTTTAATTATAGATTGATTAAAAAAATTATGATAAGATGTTGCAAAAGAAAGAAAAATTGCTAACATAGCCTAAGTGGTGGGATGTGGCTTTTTCTTATTTGTTGCTTTGTTTCCCTTACTTTTGAAATTAAGCCATTCAAAATCATTTCATCGAAGAGTCATTTCTTTAATGCAATTTGTGTGTGTATGTGTGTGTGGGGCGGGGGGAGGTGTTGGGAAGGGAGAGAAGAGAGAGAGAGAGAGAGAGAGAGCTTAGATATACTAGCTTGTTCATGATATAGTTGTCAATGGCTAGTTCAAAGATATTAAGAAGCTAATCATTAGGCAAATGATGAATTAGCTCAATCATTACTGCAATCCTTCATGGGATGAATGAATTTAGCAATGTATTTAATGGATCTTATTTGGTAGATAGTAGCTTTTACATAAATCTTGCTTTGTTGATGTTATTGCTAAAATGCTCAATGAAGGCAACAAAGAGCATCTCAAGTGAAATGATAGAAGCATTAGGCACAGAGCAATATTTTCCAAAGCTTTACGTAAGAGGGAACTTAAGAAACTACATAGAATAGTATGTGGGTAATTGATAAAAGAGTATGCATTCACTTTTGAATATGATATGTAGAGTTTGAGTATTTAGAGTATTTTAGTAAAGTTGGGAAGAGCAATACTCTTGAGAACTTCAGTTGGAAGAATCATGGGACTGATTGGATCGGTTAATAGCTAAGAGACAAGAGCAAAGGTGCTACCACCATGCAATGCTATTATTTTGCAAGTTTTGGTCTTCACTATCTTGAAGAAGAGTAGCAAAATCTCGCATGAGGAGCAATAGCTAAAGAGGAACTACAAGAATGTTAATTAGAGATTGCCCAGCTAGAGGCAATGTAATAACATGAGGAAAGGGCTATGTAAGAGTTGGAAGTGGTAAAGGAATTGAGGCACCAAAAAAAGAGAGAGGTACCCAAGGAACAAGGTACAGAATAGACAAGGAAATAGGAAAAAACAAGACTTAAGGTTGTAAATGGACAAGGGCCCTTCTAGATAGGTTGAAAAAAGGATTGATCATTATTAGTAGCTTTAAAAAAGAGGTGATAAGGTTTTTCACTATATGTACCACCATGATCCTTTGATAAAACTTAAGTAGAATGTAAAAGTGCTTTAAATGTAACTTGAATTAGCAATATCTTGCTTGCATAACACTTTTTAGATAGTGAACAAGCCAATTCAGATCCTTTTTATTAGTGTGCACTTAGTTTGATGGTAAAAAATAAATTCTTTTTTCTTAGCAATATATCTATATTATCATTTGGTGCATTTATAACACGTTATAAGCCTATCATTAAAGTAAGCAAAGGATTTGATAATCATTTACTATGATCAGTTCTCTACTTCCCACACAATTTAGCTACATGCAACAGCCATGTCCTAGTCCATGCCCGATGATCATTATCATCATCAATTTAGATCTCAACCGATCTAACCAGATGTTATCAGGAATGGTTTCCGGTAATCATGCTCAGTTTACAAGATAAACACACCCACGATGCCCAAGTAAATAGCTTCTAAAAAATTGTGTTTTAATTGGGTTTTTACAGGTTGTAATGTGGGTCGGGCTGAGCTCCAAAACGAACCCTTCAACATATGATGTTATCTTTGTTGGTGCCAATATGTATTTTTTTTACCAAAAAACTGCCTTCGGCAAGCCAAATACAGGATCATTGGCATGCCTAACTTACATTGATTTATTTGAATATCTGAGATTTGCAGAGCAACTCGGAGATTGCAGATTTGCAAATTCATAAAGGATTTCTAATTTTGCATAAAATATGCGAAGTCTACAATAATTTGATAAGGCCGTTCATGCTCCAGCAAAATGTTTCCTGACATACTTGTAAAAATCAATTTCAGAATCTTTGCTCAACATGCGTCTCTGGTTGGCCTCCATGTCATACTGTTTGATATTTCTGAAAAAATTGACAAAAAACCTCCAGCGGTCCGGCGAGAAGAGAGATTGGGACATGCTTCTGAAGGTGAAGGATGCCAAAGATGGCATCTCTGAAGAGTATGTCAGATGCACATTATGAATCATCCTTTCAAAGCAGCGAGTGCTGTCAGTGTGTGAATTCTCCCCTGCAAGTGACACTCTGTGCTTCAGACTGGATCTTCTGATCTGCAGCAGAAGTGATTCTGGGCTGCTCATAGCTTCAATGGGATAATCAAGCTCTGAGGCTTCCAGATTTGCCAATATTGGCAGACAAGAATTTCTTGCAAACATCTCCATGACTTCATCATAACCATCTCTCCCCTGGACATTGTAGTATCCTGCTGTGAGCTCTGCTGCATGGGATTTTGTTCTGTACCACCAATGAATAGCTGGTAGCTTTCCAGCCATGACTATGTCATAATCCTTGAAAATGTCTCTGCACATGGACAGGATATCATCTCCATGATTAAGCAGCTGGTTGCTGTACCAGGTTAAGAAGAAGTCTCCATATGCAGTGTCCCATGATCCAAGATCTTCATGGAAGAAACCCACATCATTGGGACACTGGTTATAACCAGCTGGAGCATCAGGTGGCCCTTCTAATCCCCATTCAGGGCAACCCATAATCTCAGAATGTCTTCTCAGGTTGGCTAACATGTATTTATCATAGCATTGAAACTCTCCCACTCCAGGGAATTTCCATATGCCATCTCTGAAGGCAGGATACTTGAGCTCGCCATCAGGACCAAGGCTGACTATCAGTCCCTGAAAGCCAATCATTTCATATCAATAAGTACTTCAGTTGCTATTTAAATTTTGAGTGGAAAGAAATCACAGAAGAGGGGGATGGGTTTAAGTTGAAGAAGTAAACATGTTAAAGAAGTAAAGTGCATAAGAGGTTGACCCAAGAAAAGGAAATGGCTGAAGATGTATAGACCTGAACAATGTAAATCACAGAAGAAAAGGTAGAAAAAGGATATGGATTGAATAGTGACTAGGGATATAATAAAAGGTTAAGATGTAAGTACAGAGGTACCTTGAAAAAAGGGATACGGTGGGACTATTGTTACAATCATTGAGGTTAAGACAGATAGACACCCGGAATAAAAGGGATAAGGCTGAGTCATGGTGACACTTGTCTTCATTTTATTTTTATTTTTTGAGATGATCACGATGATGATGATGATTTCCAGCAGATGACAAAACCATAGTCTAGATTCAAGGATCAGACCTACCGAATGATGAAAGAAGAAGTAACCAAATGAATTGAGAAAGTGAAGTTACCCACCAGAATAGAATCTCCCAAATGCTGATCGAATGTTGATTTGAAACTCTGGAGCAAATGTGAGTAGATTTGGAGAAATGTCCGGCCTTGAAACAATGGCAAATTATCAACAGCCAAAGATAAACAGTGCTTGTATCTGGTGCCCTGCTGGTCTGTGAAAAAGATGTCAGGGTTTTGGTAACCCAGCCTGGAAACCCATGTTGGGAGACCCACAGATGCAGCCGGATCAGCATGAAAACAGATGGAAACAAATACTTTGAGGCCTGTTCCCTGGATCATGTCCAGTAAAGCACAATATGCAGACCAATTGTAGTTTTGGGGAACACAGGATTCAATTATTCCCCAATACATGTGTACAACCACTCCATCCACTCCTAAGGCTCTCAGAGCACGCAGACCCGCCTGAATCGCTCTGCAACGGTTTATTGTACTGAAATTTGTTACTGTATCCGACGGAAGCGACACATAAAATGGCAAATCCTGCAACAAAATCCATGGCATCCGTAAGTTGGTTACTGCAGCAATTCCACCGTTCAAAATCAATGACCCTTTTCAGCCAACAAGAAACAAGGTCGTTAGGCTATTTATAGACTTGGGCTCCTGAGATTTTGTTTTCCCCAAACAAATATCATGAAGACATGTTAAAATTTTCCTAAATTCGGCAAGCTAGCAGGGAATTGCAGAACATGCAGAGCTGTGAACATACAAGACTAAAAACTCAAGAGAAAAAGAAGCACACAACAGATTACGTTGCTACTGAAATTTAGCCTTAAATCAATCCCCCAAAATGGGACCTGTAACAATGAACTTTAAAACTCCTCTAGCCCATCACTGTCGAACCCAGCGAACCAAGGATTTGCAGAAGTAAAAGTAAAACCAAAACCAAAACCAAAACCAGATCCATGGACACATTCCTCAAAACTAAATTGAACAAAAAAAACAAAAAGAGAAAAAGGAACCAAACGTTTATGTATCGAAAAACCTTGGTTTTTCGGAACAACTGGTCCTCCTCCTGTTGCAGAAGCAAGCAATTTCTGGGGGAAGCCATGGCGGCATTTCTGGTGGCCCTCTTGGCACACTGTCTAGAAAATCTAACACGGCCGAGGAAGGAATCAACGGCGCCATTACCAGATGATAGTACTGCACATGAGCTCCATGATCTTCCCAGAGCGCAGGGAGCCATGGCTGTGCATACGGATTTTGGAGTTGCAGTAGTGGCAACCATCATCGCAGAAAAATCAAATCCGAGACCCAACTTCTTTTATCTCAGCTGCAACAAAACAATCCACTTACCTACCAGCAAAAAGAGGGCACATCCACAAAGTTCGTTCCAGAACCAAGAAATGAGCAGCAGCAGCAGCAGAACCACAACAACAACAACAAGAACATAAAATAGACACAGGTCTCTGCTGTTATGCTTTGTCACAGAACTTTTCGAGTCTTCGGTGGTGGCATAAATGCTGCTGATGCATCTTCTGACGTGGATATTGCATTTTCGGGCGAAATTTTCACGCTGCGCAACAGCAGTTCGAAAATTGGGGCCAAGATCTGAATGGCAGCCACATTTGTCACAGCGAATAAATCCTTATCCGAATCCTGGAAAGTCGAGCGAGTTGCTGCTACGATACAAAACTGGGCGCGGCGACTATTCTGGAATTTTATGTTGGCGCTGACATGGATGTGGCAGGTTCCAGCGCAGCAAATCCATTAAACAAAAACAAGCAACAGCGCCACAACTTGCATCCTGATTATCATAACGCTGCTGATCTTTAAAAACACGAGTTCGTATCGGCCATGAGGATTCCTGTTCTTCCTCTTCTTTCTTGTGTCAAGTACTTGTCCACGTGACTTGAAATTCTGTGAATCTGCTCTTCACAGAAATGTCACTGCAGGAAGAGAAACTCGGCGTGGAACAGCATTATTGGCCCTTCTGGGTTTGCATCTTTAGTGGGATTTATTTGTGTTTTGAATCCCCATCTATAGATACTTTTTTTTACTTGAATTTTGGAGAACTGCAGTTTTCCCAAAGTTGTGGCAGTAGTTTAGCCTCAGATTCCAAAGTTCCGTTTTTGCATGCCAAGGTTTGCGAGTTGAGCGTCAATCATTTTGATTTTAGCCCAAACTAGGAGGAAATTATGGGATAGCAACATCTAGATTCAATGTGGGTGCCTGAGAAGAGTTTTAAAATGCAGATACACTTTTTGTATGTTCCGTGTATGATTCTTCTTAAACAAAATATGATGAAGCACATAAAATTTGACTGGAATCTTTTCCTAGATTGGCTTGGATGTGATTCGTGGGCGATGGATGACACGTAACCTTGATCTTGTCTCTTCCGGAGAAATGAAGCTTAATAAGTAATGATCAAGAATTTCGGTAATCATGCAAATATCATCTTATCAATTTGGATGAAATACGAGATCTTCACATTGTTTTTGAATCCTTTTTTGAGAAAGTTGAATAGATTACATAACGAAGCTTAATAAGTAATGATCAAGAATTTCCGTAATCATGCAATTATCAAGATCTATATTCTCACATTGTTTTTTTTGAATGTCTTTTTGAGAAAGTTGAATAGATTTATATTAAAAGTAAGGAAACTTTTAAATTGACAGTGAGATGTCCCATGTGGACATGGACCACCTCACATGCATAATCTTAGTTTTATTTAAAATTGATCCATCTTCCAAATTGTCTCAATTTTTTCTAATTACCAATATTGGCACTACAATTAATCATATTTTAATATTAATAAAGCTAGTCATTTTGGCATTATTATCTCTAACAATCCCCCTATCAATGTCAACATTTTGATCAAAGTTTAAAATACATTCCCTTGATCTAAATTATTCTATTCTCAACATGTGCACTATTCAATTTTAGGCCACATGCAGTAAGATTATAGCATTTGAACAAAATCTATCTTAAAATATAAATAATAAATAATGGTAATGAACTTGCACAAACAATCCATCTAGAAAATTAACAAACCTTATGGGAAAACCAATTATGAATTCACAAAAGTAGCACCTTATCTTGAATATAGTGATGAAATCATACAAGTAACTTATCTTGTAAAACTAACAAGTATCTTACAATACAAAAATAATCCATCTTGTGAAAATAACAATGAACATATAGAAGCAACCTTTCTTGCAATACATGCAAAAAATCTATTCACCTTGTCACACATTTTCCAACCAACATAACCAAATTTTGCACTATCATTGCACATCCATAGTAAAGCTCACATTGGATGTTAAAACTTGAGTTGTTGCATACACCTAATTACAATCCATTTGCTAGATGCTAAACATATTGCTACAAACCCATGATAATGTGCACATTTAGGAAAAACAATAATACTTACAAACCAGTGGAATCTCCATAGTAAAACAAGCAAACCATATAGAAAACCTTATACCTTCGCAATGATGTGCACAAAGCATGTGTTTAACTCTAGCTAGACATCGATTAATTGCTAGATTTTCTAAGCAACAACAAATTCATAAAAAATGTATTATTCTAATACTACTTGTTATAAAATCAAAAAGAACCATGTTTGCAAAGAAGTGTAAATAATTAAGAGAATTAACCACACATCAAAAGCCATTGTGATAAAGAGAATGAAAAGAAAATTACTCCTAAGCCCTTCCCAAACCAGGGTAAACTATTAGGTAATGCAATTCCATTAATCTTCATCACAAATACATGTGGTTGCATGCACAACAAACAAGTTATTTCCAAATCTAAATTTTCCATGATTTCTTCATCTTTTCTTGGATCATTGTTAGATCTTTTTTACAATTTTCGAAACTTCTTTTAGACCTTTTTAAATTCATCTTCAAGAGATTTATTAGATTTTGCATGATTTCTTTTAGATCTTTTCTTGGATCATGTTTAGATATGTTTTAGACCTTCCAAAACTTCTCATAAGATCTTTTCAAATTCATGTTTAAGATATTTACTAATTGTCAATATTAACAATTTATCTTCTTTATTTTTTCTAATTACTAATATTATTATATTTTCAATTTTTTGGCTAATAAAGCTTAACTAAAATAGATTCCTTCCTGCATTTACTTTCTAACATGATTATCACCATCACTAATCTTAAAAATACCTCAAGTGTGCCGATTTTGTACATAGTTTTCAACGATTTGATAGAACTTATTATCCATCCTAATGCTAACCTAAATGCACATTGTCCTAAATGTCTTCACATTGTCATTCACTCTTGTTTACCTTTACATAGACACAGTGGTAGTGATAGATATAAAAATTGTTTGTCACCGTTTTATGGTTAAGGTCCCGGAAAATGACGTCCCTAACAACTCTTTTTTTCTCGGTCAACATCGATTACGTTACTTAACTTGACGATCTATTTTAAAACATGTTTGTGGGCTTTTGCATTGGTCGTACATGCAAAATATGTGTGCGGGTGGGACGGTCTTCAAACCACTAATAATTTTATTTTACTTGATTAAACATTTGAATGACAGATTTATCTATCGGAGCACCACGTGGTACACCTGACAGTTACACGAGTTTGGGAACATGATTAATACGATTCCGTGCATACATAGCCAACGGCATGTATTAAAAGATTCAGGAAGGAAATATAAGATCTGTAAAGTGTCCCTTAAACTTAGGCTATTTATTTTTGCAGCGTTGGAACTCGAAGTATATGTTAAATATAAATGTATTTTAAAATATATAGTTTAATAAAGCTTTATAGCTTAACATTATTTATTAAAATCAAATCTATAAGTCTGAGCTTTGAAATAGAGAGCCTTACCACTAGAATAACATTTCATTGTTTCTATGCCAACTCTTATTTTGGTGGAGAGGCCAACTTTTATTTTGGCCGAGATCCCTTCATTTAAGGGGTAGAGCCAGAGGCATTCAAGGAAAGATGGTAATGGCTACAGTTGAAGCTACAACCTAAGGGGAAGGGCCTTTTAAAGTTTCTTGTCAACAATAGCCTTTGGTTATTAGAATCTCTTTCTAGAAACAAACTTTCTGCGAGTCTTTTTATGTGTGTTTTTGTTAATTTTTTATAGTGAATTGTAACGTGTTGAACATTACATTTTGATGATTTTGTGCAATTTTTATAGTTTCACTTCAAGCTGAGCTCTTCTATCACCAGTACTTAACATGCCTTCCTATACATTTGCATTCCCAATGCAAAAACATTCGAAAGTTTGGTTCTGTTCTTTTTTCATTGCTTTCTGTAGTGGCAAGGAATTCTGAAATTGTAATTTTCTGTTACTATCTTGAGTAATCTTCTTTTGCTACACCCTTTTTCAATGTAAAAGAACATTTGTAAATTCATTTTCTCTTTATCTCATTGTATATTTTGTGTAGGTTTTATCATTTCTATGGTTGTGCTTTGAAATTCAGCAATTACCATGAAGTAGATGCATTCATTACGATTGTGACTGCTTTTTCGTTTGCAATATGCATTTTAATAAAATGCAAAAGCGTTAGCATTTTTGCTAGCACATGAAAATTATTAGCCAATTTGAGATGTCAGCCTGACTTTGGGCATAATTTTAACAATTTTTCCTGCTTATTGGGAGAACTTAAAAAGTTCAAATTTGATAATTTCTTTTTACCTTCTCGCATGCATGTAGTGAGGCCTTTTCTTTATGTACATATTCTTTGATTGATGGAATCTAATAGATGATATGGTTGTTAACCTGGTTAATTTTAAAAACGAGAACTTTTGCACCTCTAGCAGCCTAGACCCTGGGAAGATCTCCAACAAGATCATGTTGTGATGATCATAGCTAATGTCGAGGAAAACGAGGATGAGCTCTCTGCCAATGCACATGTCTTACCATAATCATAAATAACTAATTATTTATAAATCTTACCTAGCCAAAGAGTCACTGCAGGGAGCCAACGATTATATTTATCTCAGTTATATATAATGATATATTTATAATCATAAACATAAATAATTATAAACATTTCATCATAAATAAAGTCAGTTATTTATAATAATTTCATTATATATATCTTATGAATAATGCTAACCGAGATATAATCATTATGGGTTAGCATTATGAATGAATGAATAATATCTCTAAGATTATGAATTATGAGTAATATTTCATCATATCTTGGCTTTATTTATTATGAAATGTTTACCGTTGGAATGAATCTTATAATCCATAATATCTTAGATTATAATTATGGATTATTGCTCTAATTATAATAATCTCATAACATTTATTGGATTCCACAATAATTATAATATAATAATTAAGAATGAGGTGTTAGCATCATTCATATATTGTCCATGGTAATAATAATGTCAATATACAAAAGCCCGTGATATAATAATAACATTATTTATGCATTTGTAACGTGATTTTTTATATCTCCACGAACGAATATGTATTACAAATATATGTTGTAGTGCCAATTTAATTTGATCCCTTCGTATTCCCTCATCCGCATGCACCACATGCATGGGAGCTAAAGAATCAATGCAGGGGAGTTGAATCTCTACTCGATTAATGCCCCCTAACCCCTGAGTTCCCCATTCATCTTTTTGTATTCCCTCACATGCACGCACCATATGCAAGGGAGCTAAAGAGTTCTCTATTCAATTAACGCCCCTTGACCCTTGGGCTCCCCATTCATCTTTTCGTATTCCCTCACATGTAGGGCCTGACGTGGATAATAATGAATATTTATTATTATAAATGGTGGGTAATATTGAATATTTATTATTATTATAAATGGTGATGGTTACGATTACAGTAATAATGAATATTTATT
>MNCI01009116.1:261039-278251 GCA_015680685.1 Gnetum montanum | reverse complement strand
CAATGTAGGAGTCAAAATCAACAATAACGTATAATGGTAATGCAGGTGGCTATTTACCTTAAGAATACATAATATTGTGAATCATGCCAAGCCTACTTCAGGCCAAAGGTTAACTGTAAGCATTACCCTTGCACGTTCACATATAAGCAAAGATTGCATTACTTGTTGCAGTAAATAGTTGTTGCTGATCTTGAAGAGAGTGTTCTTTACCTTCTCTATTGGGACTAATAGTAGCAAGATCCATGTTTCTAAAAATGTATGAATTCCAATATTGCATCTCTTAATTTTGTAACATGATGCCTAAGTTCAATATTTTTAAATACTTGATGAGACGCGACATGCACTGTGCCGCGATATCGCATCCCATGCGATATCGCGTACGTGATATCGCATCTTTCCCTGCGATATNTAGGCATCATGTTACAAAATTAAGAGATGCAATATTGGAATTCATACATTTTTAGAAACATGGATCTTGCTACTATTAGTCCCAATAGAGAAGGTAAAGAACACTCTCTTCAAGATCAGCAACAACTATTTACTGCAACAAGTAATGCAATCTTTGCTTATATGTGAACGTGCAAGGGTAATGCTTACAGTTAACCTTTGGCCTGAAGTAGGCTTGGCATGATTCACAATATTATGTATTCTTAAGGTAAATAGCCACCTGCATTACCATTATACGTTATTGTTGATTTTGACTCCTACATTGAATGTGCCTTTGATAATGGTAATCTCCATCATGTGCCAATTGTACTTGTGGTTCGAAAAGCATCTCGTCAATCACCATTACGGTTGGCATGGGCCATGACTATTCATAAATCTCAAAGAATGACACTAGATAAGGCTACTATTAACGTTTGTTGCATTATTTGG
The DNA here is from genome assembly GCA_015680685.1 of Gnetum montanum. NCBI lineage: Eukaryota > Viridiplantae > Streptophyta > Gnetopsida > Gnetales > Gnetaceae > Gnetum > Gnetum montanum. Next base: position 277,375 of record MNCI01009116.1, on the reverse strand, counting down.
AGTCAAGACCATTAATTCTTTAAAGATTCATCCTCCTTTTCATGTGCAAAGATACAGAAAGATTTCAGATGCTAAACATCTCCAAAGTAAAATTGCACAAGAAGTTTATTTTGCTTAATTGGAGAATTAGGCATATTGAGTTCACACTTATAATTGTATTTTGCCTTTTGCTCAATCCTATTATACAACTCTGTAATGTTTGTTGTAATAATTGTGCAATGTATTGCTTCATCAACATATATGAAATATATAAGCTTTTATTTTAACCAATTTATGTTTACCAGTATATATTATTTGGAATGCAAATAGTGATGATAATTTAAAAAATAAAAAAATAATTGAATTATACTCATATATTGGCCGAGATGATTTTAAAAAAAAGTGATGTTAATCAAGCCCAAGATAACTAAAAACGGAATCACCCATCCCTTCTCTGTTTCTCTATCACTTACCCAATCTAGGTTTACCCTCTTTATCAAGTTTGCTCTTTCTTTGTTTGTTCATGGTGTTCTTGAGCAAACTTGATCGAGAGGGTAAAACTAAATTGGGTAAGTGGTAGAGAAACCGAGGGATGAGTGATTCCGTTTTTAGTTATCTTGTTACCTTGTAATCATCTCGGCCAATTTTTATATATATATATCTAAGCTAGTATTAATGGTTTCATAAAAGATTTATACATTTCAATTATTACATTGAACTTTAATAGATGGAGGTCACAAGCATCTTAACTCCACAAGTCAACCTGATCGTAATTTAAGGATCATCATTCTGGCCTCATTTAGGTAAGTAGGCATCTTAGAAGGGTTGCTGAATACATGAAAGCCTAATTTCTTTTTCAATTACTGCACCTACATTTGAATCTGTCTTCCAACTTAATAGACAAGGATGTTACTATCACTTTAAATAATGATCCATAAAACTATTAACGATGTCAAAAGTCACCACATTGCAAAGGTACTTAGGTTTAAAGTTACCTTAAAATCTGCTTGTACTGCAGCAGCAACCATTGAAACTATAATAATCAACCAAGTGAAAAAAATGCAAGAGTAGTCTGTTTTGTTCAGAAACATGTTATGCAAAGAGTAGTCATAGCTTTTCATCGCTCACATAAAATTCATGCAGAGAATGTTTGTTCATTACATTTAAAAAATGATGTTGGACCTCCAGTTGAACGGTGTTTTCTTGAACGACTTGCATTGCCCCTCATGCCACGCTTCTTCATTTGGACTCGGTCATTATTTTTGTCCTCTCGCCAAAACTGATGGATATTAAAGTTGAATTCTCGTTTCGTCAACAAAGTATCACAATCTTGGTCAGCAGGGAGAATTAGCAATAAACGTGGGAAAATTCATCTCGTTACGATAATAGTGTAATAGCATGAGAATTTCTGTTCCTCATCTATAAATATGGAATTCTTTCTTAGAGGTTCCTGGAAAATTTGTGTTCCTCGTTTATGAATATGAGATTCTTTTTTAAAAAAAAAATAGCATCTCACCCAAATCAAATTTAGATTTTCTAGGCTAGAACTCTTACCACTAAGCTAATACTTTATTGTTAGAGGTTTAGATTTTCTAGGCTAGAACTCTTACCACTAAGCTAATACTTTATTGTTAGAGGTTTATGGAAGCAATCTGTTCCAAAGATTGCTTTTTGAAAGTATTGGCTTGTAATATCCTATCAAAAATATTGTTTAGAATGAAGCTTATTCATTAGAATGAAGCTTATTTTGAATGGCTTTTAAATATAGTTGGTTTTAAATTTATTTGTTTTTTTCCTAAAATTCTTGAATCTTAATTCTTTTGCTATTGGGATTATGAATTGTCTAAAAAAATTAACATAGGTGCAAAATTGTGCCAATTGTAAAGGAATCATATAAAGGATTGTCTTTCTTCCAAACTTCTTTAATCATTCATTAGAATTTTAGCCTTTTCAAAAACCTATAGACTTAAAAAACAAAGAGTGGGTTATTCCTATCAAAGTTTCCTTGTATGTCTAGCTTTCATTAGAATTTTAGCCTTTTCAAAAACCTATAGACTTAAAAAACAAAGAGTGGGTTATTCCTATCAAAGTTTCCTTGTATGTCTAGCTTTTTTTGACTTGGAATAAATTTTTATATCTAATAATGATAGGTAAAGTTTGCTTGGGACATGCCTAAACTTATAGCATAACTAATGCAAAAGGATGCTAATACTAGGCTTTAAGCCTACATCTAAGTACAACATTGTGCAATCCAACCATCTTACTAAAAAAATTAATATTTCAAAATTTCTGTAATTATTAATAGTATTATTCAAGTATAAATTATTTATCTACTATTATTCCTCACCATTTGTGATGCAATATCTCTAGGGCTCCCAAAAAAGATCTTATTTTTAAAAAGTTGAAATAGGCTAGGCAAATGACTCAAAGGCATTGCAAACGAATACCACATTTGCAATTACCCTTAATTCAAGTATAAATTATTTATCTACAGTTATTCCTCACCATTTGCCGTTTGTGATGCACAATCTCTAGGGCTCCCAAAAAAGATCTTATTTTTTAAAAGTTGAAATAGGCTAGGCAAATGACTCAAATGCACTGCAAATGAATACCACATTTGTTTTACATTTGAAAAAATAAGTGCAATATTACATTTACTATTTTGCTTTAGTTGCTCCAAATGTTACCAAGACTGGTAATTTTCTTAATGATGTTTTCAAAACTCTTAGCAAGCAATAAAATTTCTGGATCTATGAAGATAAGTTTCATTAATAAGTTCAAATAAAGATAAACAAAATGTATTCATACTATTTATACACAATACACAATAGAAAAGTTTATTCTACCTCTGATATCAAAGCATTTTACTGGGTTCTAATTTATAAATAGTACATAGGTCATTCCATTAAGCTAAAAGCACAATTATATCTTGCCAGCGTCTCCAAATTTAAACCGTATCCGAGCTAAATGTGTTACTTGTTACAAATTTGGACAAACATGCACTCCATCATTTCTCTATTTCTGGTTTTGAAGCTGTTCCTGCATTATTAAGGCACAAATTTGTGTCAGCTAAGGATGCAAGACTCTCTGCAATGTAGAAAAAGAAAAAGAAAAGATGTCATATAACAGAACGTACCTCTGAAACAAAAAAAGCATGAAACCCATACGGTACCCTTGTGGGAAGCTGAACGATAGCAACCGGCTCGGGAGACATAGTCTTTGCGTCAATCACGTTAACCTCAGACTTTCTACAACGATAAAATATAAGGAATCAGAGAGAGCTCCCGTCTCAATATCTCGAAAAAAAGTAGAAAATAGCACAAAATATCTCAAGATGAAATATCCTAAAGCATTCCATAAAATTTTCAAATAAAACCATTAGTGTTAGAATTGCAATTTTATGCGTCTCTGAGGTCATTACTAGAACTAAAGCACACATGCACACAAGCTTTAGAAAAATATGATTTCGGAGAAACAAAAAAATCATCCAGTAGTTATGGAAAAGGACCCAAGGACTCATGATTGCTTGGATATAGGTGTTCACATAGAAATAAACTGCAAATACCAAACAGTGCAAAGCAACTTCTACAGTGGAACGTTGTTAGATATTGATTCACTCCTACATTCCAGCTGTACATTCTCTAACATACAATTGATGATTTCTAGAATGCATTCATATGAAAAGTTTCAAAAAAACAAAAAACGAAAAAAAAAAGGAGGCTATTGATTTGAAGTTTTAAATCTTAACAGCTATCTTGGCAATTGTTCAAAATCCTTAACAAGAACATTTACATCAAGAGTTTCACATATAAATTTTTTATTTGCTGTTTCAGGGAGTGTCCAACACAACTATCAACCCTGCTATGTGTTTTAAACACTTTGACTTCTCATCGTCATAGATAACACACTGCTTTCATTTTTAAAAGACTTTAAAAGAGTGTAATCAAGTATAGTTCACCATGCGTTGTCTGATCACAGTTAGTGTTACACTTTTCCTAACCAGTAGATTTCCTAAACCAATAAAGCTAGTTGCCTGGTTCCAAAAATTACAATCGAGGATAACGTTTTGACTGTAATTTAGTATATTCGAAAAGAGCAACAGCTGACTCATGGTATGTCAGTCCATAAGTTGGTTACACTTAATCGTTGATAACTGGCAACCCAAAACTATATCCTAAGAGAAACAGGGGCTATGAAAAAGATGCTTAATCAACTCAGATATATTTATTTTCTCCTTTTGCCTAGTTAATAAGATGCAATCCAATGACATATATAGCTCTCAATTAAAATATTCTGACAGTGGTAATAAGAAGCCTTAACTATTGAATATTGTTGCGTAATTACAGGATACCTTATATTCTTCCTAGGTATTACAACTGGTTAGATGGTATTCATTAAAAATCTCAGCAACAACAAGGAGGATGGTATTATAAAGGAAAACTATGATTACAAAACTAGGGTACTGAAAATTTAAATGCAATAATGAATTCAGCACAGGCTTAGAAATTGTTAAAGAGAAGCTTTTGGAGAGACGGTAAAATGAGATACAAAACTAAACAAATATTCAATTTTATTGGCATAAAAGTAGAGGTGGCATGCATGATGTAGCACAATATTTGCATGCCACCTCTAATAATATATATTATTAAGATGTTTCCTTAAAAAAATGGCAAATCACAAGTAAAACTTTGTATGGTGCTAGTTCTAGGTCATCATACAGAAAAAATGTCCAAATTACAAGAACATTGACTGTTATGCTCAGGATTTACTACTACAAATGTATATTGTACAAATTAATTTGGCTGACAGATCCTTTGGGTTTATAGAGCTATAGAAACATACTTAAACTTCATTTCAGTTTAAAAGGTAGGGAGAGTGGCACATTTGTACAAAAGTTTCCTTCAAGGATGATACTGCATTAAAGATGTATTCCTTACATTTTCATTTCTGCCACAACGGAAAATTTTTGACTAGGGGCAATTTTCTAGAACAGCACATGCCAAAATCTGTAATGGTAGATTGGCATGCACCACCATGCTCAAAATCCAGATAGAAAAAAATTCACAAATTTAAAGATTCATCAGATACTACAATACAGATATTAAAAAATAATTCTCTGTTACTGAATGATTTCAAAAAATCAAAATTGAGACTCAGTGAGTACAAGGGAATACATTCAATGGTATTGTAAAGAATGCGTACCTAGTATTCTCATCATGGACAAAGCATATTAAATAACCATCATCCTCCTCTGCCTCTGGGCTTGAATCCTTGGGCACAAATATTGCCTCAGAGCCATACCTACCAGGACCAAAGTGGAAAACTCCAACCACATTACCTCCCACTTCAATTTGTGTCTTACCCTCCAGTGGCTCAAGTTCAAGGTCAAATTTTACTATTCCTATAATCTGGGTTACAGTACTAAACACGGTACCATAAACATAGCGCTGTTTTCTGCAGCCGAATCGACAAAAAGTTACCATGTAGAACTAACAAGGGAAATAACATATGTTAATTTTTGATAATTAAATAGGCATGACTATCCATAAGACAGGTAGGATTGCTACACAAAGCAGTGTCCTGTAGTTTACCTGCCAGTGTATTTCTCATTGATTCGTGGAAAATCTACAGTGGATTCAGACAACTTCCTTTGTGAAGCTTTTCCAGTCTTCAAGTTGAATCGCATTTCATACCTGACAAGTTAGACTAAATCTTAAATTATAAATCCATGGGCAATGAACTTGTCCTATTAGGTCATTATCTAAATGAAAAAGTTCTGAGGCTCCGCTAGAAATGTATCTGGGACAAAGAAATTTATGGCAGCTCACATACAATTCATTTTTATAGTTGGCTGCCTTCTCTTTGACAGGTCCTCTAAGAAGTGTTAAATCTGTGTCAGCAACCCGGCATGTGTAAAGCACTACTTCATCACCTTCTTCCCAAGCATTGGCTAAAAATACATTGCAACCCAAAATGGAATGAATATCATAAAACAAGATATTGAAAATGCTATAAAAAGCTGCCACCGCTTACCAAGAAAAGGAAATTTTGGCATATAAAATACACAAGGAACTTATTGCTGTTTGTTAATAACTTATATCATCTTGATCAGGATCAGTATAACAAAAGGAAAAATACTGTCACGTATACCGGGTTATCTTACCATTGTGAAATATGCAGCAGTTTGGAAGCTCAAACCATTGCATCTGAATATCATCTTTGGCATACCGAGGCAACACACCAAAACGAGCCGGCTTTGTTTTGTCGTATGTAACAATGAAGCCACCCTTCACCATATCCTGAAACATTAGGAGTTTCCATGAGGGACAGAAATTAGTGCCCCTGAAACAAGTTTGCAACAAAGTAAAACAAAACTGGTACTTTGCATAGGAAAGTGCAACTTGTGTTTCACATGTACCTTTGGGGCAAAATATAAAGGAACATCCATGAAAATTGCATAGTTTTCGGTAATAGCAAAGTCATGCATCATGACAGGCTTTGGAATTGTTATCGGAACTGGATCAAGCATTATCCCATCTTTTGTTACAATTCGATATGTAATATACGGCGGAGTAGGTGCATATCCAAATGTAAACATCTCCCCTGCAAATTTCTAACAAGTAAATTATCATGTATTTTAATATAAATAAATTTAAAAATTCATTGCACTGATCTTTCAACGAACTCACCTGTAATGGGATCAATCTTTGGATGTGCAGTAAAATTATGTGCTAATTTTTCTCCATAATCCATTAGACCAAGTGTCTGAAGATCTCCATCTTCAAGGACTCTAAGTGCGTCTGACATTAACAAAAAAAAGTACTTTCATATGTTGTTGTAATTGTAACTACTTATTGAATTTCTGTCCAAATTTCTCACTGCTTGGTCAGTGCCATCAGATGCTTGTAGCATTGGTGAATTTGAACTGTTTTCAGAAGTAGAAAAAATTCTGCTCATGTATGACACTAATTCAACTTTCCATTTATAGTTGATAGTGAAAATATTTAGCAAGAAGAATAAGAAAAAAAAGCCTTGCAAGGTTTTATCTGCTTTATTTAAAGCCAAAAGCTTTCCACCACCAATGAATTGAAGCATTGGTGGTTTTGATTTGTTTTCAGGAGTAAAAAAGTGTTCTCATGCATGATAATAATTCAACTTTCCATTATCGTTCATTATACTATGGCAAAAACATTCAGCAAGAAGAGTAAGAAAAAAGCCTTACAAGGTTTATCTCCTTCACTTAAAGCCAAAAGCTTTCCATGATGATAAATAAGGGCTGTGTTAGCTGCATAAGAAGCTTTGATTATTCCGTACTTACAGCATTCTTATTGTTAAATACAGAACTATGACTAAATGCCCAAATGTTCTTTAAAAATAAGTAAATACCCTATTTTGTATCCAATCCTATCACAAAATCACCTGTTCCACTTCCGTAACTCAAATCAAGGATACCCAGTTTCTTTCGTAGCGAAAAAGTCAAGATGGAAAACAATCCAAGCATTCCCATCAAGTCTCCAATCTGCAGGATAAATACAAAGGTCTTAGCCCTAAGTCAGAAGTGTGTTAACATGAGTTACAAATCACCATCATAGCATGTTGTTGATATCTGTCCCATGGCTTGGAAAATTCTTCCTCCATCAGAAGATTTACCATCTAACGGTAGGAATTTAAATTGAAAACTCCTTCATTCTAAATATTTTAAATATATTTTATAGGGCAAAAAAATAACTTAAAACTTTATGTCTTATCTCTAGAAGTTGATTTCTAAAAGATATTTTGAGTTTTCAATCTGCTAAAGAATACAATGAGTAATCGAGAAAATAAAGTTTAAGATTAACCTTAAAAAATTTTGGCTTCCCAAAGTATTCCTCTTGTTTAAGACGTGATGTCTTGACATAACGTGAAACATATGTAGCTTTCCCATCTTTGATTCTCAATCCATGAATCATTCTGATTAACATATTACAAGCTGCGTGTTATAAAATCTGTGCAACTTCAAACCATAGGATGAATAGATAAGATGTCCATACATAAATATATTTTGATACAGTGACAAACCAAAAACTGAAAGAAATTAAACAAAATCTCCGAAGCTCTTGTTCTTGAACACTTATTGATCACTATGAAAGTTGGACATGATTGGGAAATGTTATGAAACATGAGTACACTGAATTGTCAACAGCTTAACATGCTTTTCATACTCAATATTTTGCAGAAGTACATTTCCTGTGGCAATTTTCATTAGCAAGGTGATCTCTAAATGGATAGAAACACGAATAACAAAAAATTCAATCAGTTGAGCATATTGGTCGCAGGCATCAAGACAATATATGATCCCAAAGTGGCATCTCATTAATTATTGAACCCAACAACACATGATGAAACATGTTGAACATTTCCTAGTTCAAATTTTTCCCGTAAAAAAGCGTCAATGCATGAATGCATCAAAGAGCAGATGAAATGAAAAGAAGAAAGGTTGTGGCTGTCTTCTAAAATGTTGGAAAAGGAAGGGCGGAAAAATTATAATAATAATAAAATGATTGTGTATAAGCTTCCTCCAAGGAATAATTAACAGACCCATCTCCGTCGAACCTGCACAATCCACACAATATAATTCAATCATTAGTTACTAATTTTCAACAAATACATAACAAGCGTTTAAAATTTTCATAAGAGAGGTGACAATAATGTTTTACTTCTAAAACATATTTATGGTTTAGCCATAGTGTAATCAAGTGCGTACTTGAAAGTCAAGTTTCCAGTCTACAAAAAGATAACAAGATTTATATCCTATAATTAACATAAATCTCTATTTCTTGCCAGTTTATTATTTAAATTAGTTCTTGAATAACTAGACTAATACAATATACACCTCATTTGACATTAAGCTCCAAGGTGTGCAAAAAGCTCACATTTAATTGATAACATTGTATGACAATTCAGAGATCGTGAGAAGGAAAGATAAAGAAATAAATGTAAGATATAAACAGCAACGTCCTAACTGTCAACACAAATTCTACACAAAATGAGTATTCTCTGAAGGTTTCCTTCCTCTCAACTTAAAATGAATACTCGGGCAATTTACTGTTCATTTACACAAACCCAGATTGGAATAACAGAAATGGGCGTTTGGCTCTATGTCTTCAAGTATAGCTTTTCCACCTTATTAGAGAACCAAGAGTTTCACATGGAACAAATTCAACATGATGAACATAAACAAACAGCAAACTATGAACCATGCTCCACACAACCAAGTAATTCTTTTAGTGAAACTACGTCAGCATACTATGTGATGCAAATGACTTTTTAGATATGACTGTCATGAACACTGCAAAAGTGCCTGACAATGAATAGCCAAAAGAACCAAGCTGTTATATTCTATAGGTTTTATTCCTACTGTGGCCCGCACACCAAACACATAGAAAGCTTTCTACAGCATTTCACCAGCAAGTTATTGATGCTAACCAGAGGCTATCACAAACCCTGCCCAGCTCATACCTACTGATCCTACTACATGGTTGACAATGTACTCCCAGCTTCAAAAATAATGTCTGTGCATTCCTGTCTCAACAGTCATGAATGTTCAATCTTTAAAATTGGTTTCCCAATCAAAACTTCGGTTGCAATTAGGTTTTAAAGCGATTTCCACCACAAGCACTAAAATTACTCCAAAATAAGCACAAGCATGAACTATGATACTGAGGGGTATGATACTGAGGGGGTAGCACATCACGCTTTTTCTCTTTGATTTTCTGACTAAAGAAAGATCAGATTGACTTTCCCTTTGATGAATCATGATTCATCAGGCTGCGACATTGGACCCCCGATATTGAAGCCTCGATGTCGCAACTCCTATGTGGACCTATAAATACACATGTAGACGCACCGGAAAGCAGTCAGTTTTCTCCCAGTGCATTCCCACACATGTAGACGCACTGAAAGCAGTCAGTTTTTTAACAGTTTTTCGTCAGTTTTAGGAGTCAGTTTTTGTTATTTTTATCTCTCAACCCTTTCTCCCAGTGTGATATTGTAATTGTACTTAGACACGTACATGACCAGAAATATGGGAAATAAAGATAGAAAATAAAGATTGAGATTACTTCATCATTGCACATCTACTTAGTTTAATTATTTAATTATTATTTTTGTAATTAATATCTCTTCACCCTAAACTCCTTAAACGTGGAATGAGTACGACTTGATCACGAGCATCTACGTGTGACTACGAGCATCTTTGGTACACCTCACTCTAGACTAAACCAAGTGGGAAAACAGTGAACTACGATCAACAAGTAACTATCTAGTACCACAACTAGCCCATCTGTAGAGTTCTGATCGATCGTGCGTGAAACGCTCATATGGTTGAGTGTAAGGGTACGTAGCCACTCATCACCCTTCCAACACAGCATTACAACTATTGACAAACAGACAACCATTCACGATTATGTTTTTTTTTTTTTTTCACTCCAAAGGCCCTCCAAGAGAGGTGTAATTATAGAGAAAACAATCGTGTTAGTAAATATTTCCTTAAAAATGTGAGAGGTGTAATTATAGAGAAAACAATCGTGTTAGTAAATATTTCCTTAAAAATGTTGTATCACAGTAGTCCAGAAAAGCTTAGCTCAACTTTAATCTCAACAGTGATAAACCGGGAAATGCTTCTCTCTCCGAGAATAACTGGAAACACTAGGTAAAGCCCGATAGCCGCACCCATGTAAAATGGCCAACGAACTATCCATGAAAGTAAGTTTTCCTGGTGGAGACAACATTTCAGAAGATCCTCATGGCGAAAAATCGATGCAATTCACACATAATGAGTCTGTAGCGCGTTCTGCACGTTTCAACAAACGAACACAGATCATCCAATGCGGCCAAGTCATAAAACGTTTCACCTAATACATGTTTTAACGTGTCTGCTGATGAGGTTATCAAGGGCTTAATTTTCTTCTCCCTCTTCGTTATTTCAGTGACAAGTTTAGATGAGAAGATCACCTGAAAAGTCTGCTGAGAAAGAACAGTTACCATGTTCATAGATTTCAACGATATTCAATACTGTGGATGATGAATAACATGTCTTTAATTTTTTTAATTATTTATTTTTTAATTGGGTCTTCAGGACCGATTTTCCATGGCATATCAAAATCTTGGTGAAAAATTCTGTACTGCAGAGTACGGGCGACCCGGACCCTAAACCCTCAGGATTCTGGAGGAGATAATTCGTGTCTCTAATCCATCCACGAATTTCTTGTCAATCTTACAAACCAGTTAAGGTTTATTTTAACTGGCACATGTGGTCAATCCTCACTAAAATTAGAAGAAAAAATTCAACAGAGAATTAACATAATCTATCAAACAACCAGTCACTATCAACCGGCCAGGTTTATTCATTATATATCTTTTGGAAGTATGCATTTTTCAAAAAATAAAATCTCATTGACCCGTTTCCTGCATTCTCAATGCTTCAACCTCTTATCGACATATAAGAAAGCAAAATAAAGTGACATGCACACCAGTGGTAATCCGCGACAGGCGCGAATCTCGGGTTAGGGCCAACACGAACAAATTCGCCGTTGAGGCAGCTCTGTCAAATACCAAAACAATCATCATCATTTCAGCCACAATTACTATCACAGCCACAAACACGATCAAAGTCCGCAGAGTTAGAAGCAACAATTTACAGGGAGACGGCCGATAATGTTCAGCTGAGCCTGGGGCCGTGTCTCGTCAACAGGAGCGAAGTTCTGATAAAGATACTCCAAAGGCTCTTTCGGCAATTTGTACAAAAGCTTAATTCCGATTCTTTCGATTACATCTACCAAGGCGGCGGCGATTCCGCTGCTCGGCTTAGGGTTTACAGCCTTGTAATCCTGATCCGCCATAACATTCTCTTCCGCAAACGCAGCCTGCTCTCCCCCTCCCATGTTGTTCGAAGCAGAACCAGAAACGGGGGCAGAAACACAAACACAAACAAAAACAGAGTCTACAGGAGCAACCAGTGAAGGGCACCAAAGTTTGCAGAGATTGGCCAATTTCCATGATAAGAGATGTAGATTGATCGTGGCGATAAGGCGAACTTCCGTGGCCTTGCAGGTGCGGGTACAACCTGGAAGCACTCCATTCACACATTTCGCGTTGTTTGTTTTATGAAATAGGATTAGGATACGGACATACGACACTGTGGTAAAGGTTGTGTGTCTCCGTGCGCGGCTCCACGATTGCCACCACTGCCTCTGAAAAGGTTTACCCTGTGCGAGCCGCTCTGAATAATGCCAAAGTTTGCAACTTGCAAAGAAGTTAAACAGGATATATAGTTTCCAAATCAAGTCCTACAATTACCGCAACACTTCACCTCTTTGTTCGTTCGTAAGTTCTCGATTCATTCCCTGTTTTTTCATTCATTTGTAAGCTGAGAGAGTGTCCAATCATTGTTTTTGCCATCAACAGCGTGTCCATACATATTAAAAAGTGAAATAGCACAGTGCTGATCTGTATGTTTTTGTATCCATATATTTTAGTGTGAAGCAATAATTTTGGCCGGGAGGCCAATACGTCTGGCGGGATGCGATGGGGTGGTGAGAGGGGGAGTGTATTTTGTCGCCCTCCACATCATGGGCCATGCACCATGTAAATTTCCATAGAAAATAGAAAAAACTGTGATAGAAAGTCTAAGCAATGCCAAAAAAAATGTGATGTAAAGTCCATGCCATGTAAAAAAAACATTATGAATCAAATTAACAGAACTTTTCACAATAATTATTATTGAATAACATATAGTCATTTTGATTTTGGTTTTCAATATGAATATCAATTCTCAATGAATCAATTTGAGATTTTATTAATTTGCAAAATATATAAGATTTTCTTGGCCAAATAATAGATATATATTATAAATATATAGCTAAACTAGTATGAAAACTTGCAACATAACCTACTAAACATATTTTAACCACTTTTTATACTCATCACAATTGTATAGGTTTGAGCTTGTGCATCATACGTAGCATTGTACAATTTCTGCAAAAATATTTTGCATAGCATTCCCATTATGTATAAGCCTTCACTCATTCATTTGCTCATTCAAAAGTTCATTCTTTACAAGAGATATTTTTTATTTATTTTTTTTGAGGCAAGGTAACTCAAGGTTGGTAGCACAACCCTACACACATAGCACATACGGTAAATGTGACTCACAACTAAAAAGGGTCCCACCACAAAGCTACCTCACTTGGAAACACAATCAAGAATCAAACTCACAATCTCCTAACTAAGAGATAAGTGTCTTAACCACTTAGCCTACACCCCTATGTGCTAAATGAAGAGTTATGTACACATAGGTACATAGTTTTAATCATTTATCAAATTTTGATCCCCAACATAATGCTTTGATGGTGTAACATGCACACATATGCATGCAATGTTAGTCATTCGTAGTGGCCCCTTGAAGTTGGTAAATGGCCAACCTTATCTTTTGGGTTTGTGTGCAACTCAAAACACCAAAACCCTTCTCCATCTCTTCCACCCACTCATTGACCACCATTGGATCATCAGTTCCTTTGAACATAGGTGGAAGCAACTTCCTAAACTCTTCAACCAGCCTTTGGTTGCTAGGCTTTGCACTTGTGACTCCACCTTGGCTGCTCCCATTGCTCAACAAGTTCACCAATGTTTGAAGCAATTATTGTTAAGTGAACATGAGATAGTAATGCCCAATCTCAAGACTATTCTAAAGTTACATGCTTTATCAAAATATTTAATCTTCCATTATTTTTTATAGAGAACTAAGTAGTAAATTATTAGTATGCTTGCTCTTGTTGGGCATATAAATATAATTCCACACAACTTGATTTTTGGTTCTTATAAATATGTTTTTAATTATTTTTCGTCATCATAAAAATGAACTAGTATTACAAGCAAACAAGTAAACTTACATTCAACCAAATACATAATATAATATTCCCAAGTCTTATAACTTTTATAATCGTGATGAACATTTATTTAAAGCATATCATTTTTGTTGAAGAACAATGAAGCTACAAGGAAGGAAAACAGGTTGAAGTTATATGATGAGTCATGGTCTGTCAGGCCCAGTTATCGAAGCCCTGTTATCGGAGCTTTGATACAAGATACATAGTCTGTTAGGCCCAGTTATTGGGGCCGCGATATCGCATACGCGATATCATGGTTCCAATGTGAGCCTATAAATAAAAGGCACCACACTTGGTTTTGGGCATTAGTCATTAGTTTTAGAGTTAAGTTTTGATTTTAGTTTCTATTTTTCCTCTCAACCCTTTTCCTCCCAGTGTATGCCCGCAGTGTGGTGAATGTAATTGTACGACGTCCTTTATTCGAGTGTGACGTACTTGGACACGCACATGACCAGCAATAAAGATCGAGATTACTTCATCATTGTAGCATTCACTTAGTTCAATTAATTAATTATTCAATTCTTATTTACTGCTTTCCTAGTTAATCTCTTCTCACCCTTAAACTCCTGTTAAACGTGGAATGAGTACAACTTGATTAGGAGCATTTAAGTGTGACTGCTTGGTAACCCAGTAGCATACCTAGGATCTATGCTTGGTAATCCCAGTGGTAGTCGTGCACGAAGTCCAAGATGTGTACGGATAATTGAGGAACAGATGCTCATCGCACTTAGGCTATCTAGATTCTCTCTCACCCTTTCTCTCTTAGCTTAGTTAATATTATCTCCCATTGTCTTCAAGAGTAGCATTAGCATAGAAACACATCATACACCTCACTCTGGACTAAACCATACGTGACAAAGTTAACATTAGTCCAGATGGGAAGATAGTGAACTGCGACCTAAGGAAAACTTTCTAGATATCACAACTAGTTCGTCTGCGGAGTTCGACCGGATCGTGCGTAAAACGCTCTTATTCGTATGGTTGAGTGTAGGGGTACCTTGCCACCCATCATTATAGATAAAAAATATTAGTTGATGCCAATGACAGAAAATAACAAATAATAGTAAAGAAAATGAAGGAGGCAACAACTTCCACCAATGTTTTTATCTTTACACAATAAAGGAATGATGAACCAAAATATGTAACTCCATTTTTTAGTGAATCTATCTTTTCTAGGAAGATTACTACTTCATCATAATGTTTTGTTCCTACCTTAAATGCATTTGTTCCTCATTTCTCTAGAAAATCAATGGAAGATTAAACAATTTGACAAAACATAAAATTTTATAATATCTTTTAGGTATCAAAACCTAGTGCTCATTCAACACAACATGCTTATATCTAAATGATCCTATATTTAGGATACATTACACCATCGATGCAATACTTTACTTAACAAGCAAGTAAAAATAAGAATAGTACATAAGATGAGTGACTTAAGTATTGTGTTTTTGTATCACATTATTTACCTATGAAGTAAAACTTCAATTATGAGGCAAGTAACCTAAATTTGAATGAAAACCTATTGCGATATAAAATTTGTAAACAATGACTTATATACATCATCAAAAAGAACAAAATTAGTTATCTTATTTACATAAACATCACTAGAAGAAGGGATTGTAAATTTTTATTCGCAAACTAGTAAATTTGCATTATGAGAATTAAGAAAAATTTCTCCATCAATAGAAAAAGAAAAACATTTCAACATTGGTAGGAAAATTGGGAGGAATTTAGAATCCCTCATAAAAAATGATAATTCTAGAGAAATTGGATCCACTAACAAAACCCTCAAGAATCCTAAAACTTTAAACACTTGCAAAATAAAACCCTTGGTGATGAGTGGTGGCATATCCTAACACTCTACCATACAAGTCACGAGTGTCTGTGTGCAACCATATTGTACTCCATGGATAGATAATGTAATTATGTTAGGAGTTGATGTTAAATTCGTGATCGTTGTTTTCCCACTTTGAATTAGTGAAATCTTAGTGTATAGTGTAATTCTTAATGAGGCATATGATAGATGATGTTATAAGGCTCTTAATGCTCCTAGTGGCAAACATGATTGAAAATGAGATAAAAGTCGAAGTCTAAATAACAATAGAAATACAAATCTATCTTAGCCTAGAGTGACGGATATCTGGTCCTGGTTTACCATACACACCTTGGGCTTATGTGATTGTCATTAAGATTACAAAGTGGAATTACCACTCATCAAATCAAGCAAGACTATTACTAGGTTACCAAACAATCACACTTAGCACTCAAAACCATTCATACCCCTTCCACTTAACTAGTGAGCATAAAAGTGAAGTACTTTGGAATGTAAATGATTAAACTAGGAAAGAAGGAAAGGTATGCTAATAAAAAATAGAATAAAAGAACTAAGGAATGCTACAATGATGTAAAACAATCTTGATCTTTATTGT
>MNCI01009116.1:243083-255984 GCA_015680685.1 Gnetum montanum | reverse complement strand
CCGGTTGTATCATTAGTGTATATATTTTGGTTGATGCATTGTTTTCTTTTTGGTAAATTCTAGCGGTTAAGATTTTAACTCTTGTTCCAAAGTACATTCCCAAAGCCTACGGACTCTTTGAATGAGGGATTTGTCAAGGCATTAAGGGCATGAGCCTACTTTGGGGAGGACCCACTGACACTCCTATTTGGAACATTAGTTAACTTCTTTTCCTTAACATTTTGCAATTAATTTTAGTTTTGTTCATTTCCATCTTGACATCCACTTCACTGATGCCATAGTTGTCCCTTTTTACCTATTTTTCTTACTCCTTTTCTTTCTCCGTTCTAACGCTACCGGAGGTTCGCGATTAGTCATGGGGGTACGAGGCCTGATTTTTCGATTTTTCTCCTAAGCCCCAAATTTTTTCATTTATCTTCCTAACCCCTACACCTTCGGTAGTCATCACCTACATCTTCCCAGATCCATATTAGCCATACCACAACTTAGCTAATGAGTTTGCACCAAAGCAAGGTATTATTTACTTGATGATTTAATTACCCTTGCTAATATATGATTGTGTTGTGTGTGCAGATGACAATCATACAACAACGGAATGGATCTGGAGCAAACACTTGGAATAGAGCAGCGCAGCGCTGAAGCAGCTATGCAAGGAGCAGAATTGATGTTGCGCTTATGGATGGACAATGGAAGGCGCAATCTAGGCATTGGTAGCAGCAAGACTCTTCTCTCTTCTTCTCTTCTCTTCTCTCTCCTCTTTTCTCTCAACTGCCAAATGTGGTCTAATGTCATTGTAATAAGGTGTTCACCCTTGTTGTCATGAACACCAGTCTTGTCAAGTCTTGTAATAATGAACCGTTTACATTTCATTCCATTAGTTCCATTCCCCTCAATAATCCCATACCTACCTGATATCATTGTAAGGAACTCGAGGACGAGTTTTCATTCAGTCATGGGGGTATGATGAGACGTGGATTGCACAAGCCGCGATATCACGTACGCGATATCGCGGTCCGCCGCCATATCTATAAATAAGAGGCAGCACTCCCCTCATTTCTCATCCTAGGCATAAAGTAGCGAAGCTTTGGCGAATTAATCACCCTAGAGATAGAATATTTTCCATGTGCCCGCAGTAGGAGTCCCCCAAGTGAACGGTTCTTTATTCGAGCAGCTTTGTACCTGAATGCAGGTTGTGTACGGCAACAAAGACGAACTTTGTGGATAAACCTTGCAGTGCACAGATAGGTTTAATTAATTTTATTTACTACTTTCCTAGTAACGCGGCATGAGTACGACTTGGTTACGAGCATTGACAAACGTGTGCGGCTAGCCAAGGAACCGGCTACTTATCACGATTAGTTTCTCTCACCCTTTTCTCCTAGAACGTGGAACAACTACGACTTGATTACGAGCATCTACGGATGTGTACGGCTAGTCAAGGAATCGGCTGCTTGTCACACTTAGGTTAGTTAAGTGCCTTAGTACGACCGCTTCGAGCATGTGCGTTACGTGTGGTAATCCCAGTAACGATTAGCGTTTGGTAGCCACAGTTGCACAGTTCAGGGTGTGTACAGCAATTGGGAACGGATGCTGACGCTAGGACTTAGTGCTGTAGTTAGAGTTAGTTTTAATTTCTCAACCCTTCACCGTTTAGCATAGGAGATAAACCGAAAAATACCAAAAAAATCATATACCTCCGACTTACTTAACCATACACCATGACACATACAAGCAAGCCTGGGAAGACAACGAACGATTAACCCCAAGTGTTCCTTGTGGCGTTTAGGCATTTAGTCTGCAGAGTTCGACCGGATCGCACGTGCTACGCTCGTTTTGTATGGTTGAGTGTAGGGGTACCTCGCCACTCATCATATACAATATCATAGTTAATGATATCATAGCTATGATAGCATTGATATGATATCGTAGCTACGATAGCATTGATATGATATCGTAGCTACGATAGCATTGATATGATATCGTAGCTACGATAGCATTGATATGATATCGTAGCTACGATAGCATTGATATGATATCGTAGCTACGATAGCATTGATATGATATCGTAGCTACGATAGCATTGATATGATATCGTAGCTACGATAGCATTGATATGATATCGTAGCTACGATAGCATTGATATGATATCGTAGCTACGATAGCATTGATATGATATCGTAGCTACGATAGCATTGATATGATATCGTAGATATGATGTTGTATTGGCACAAAAATTCATTTTATCATACCCCCACAACTGACTGGAAACTTATCCTTGAGTTAAAAAAAATGAGGGTAGAGTCCCTTACAAATTAGGGAGGTAGACTTAACTTAACATGAAATGACTATTTACATGACTTTGAATGCCACATTAGTGTTTTTACAAAAATTAGACATAGTTGAAAATTGAAAAATAAAACAAAACTAAAACTAAAACTAAAGTAGCATGATGTAACTTCTAAGTTCCAGGCAGTGGAGGCTTTTCCATCAGCTTTTTCCCATTGTCGTCAAGCTTCTAAAACTAGTATATGTTGAGGGGTGCCTAAAATTTCTCTTATTTTATCTTGGGATCATGTACTATACATGTTGATTATGCAATGTTAGATAGAGTCGATACATTCTATAGGCACGGTAGTTGCGGGAACATTTTGTTTACTTTAATGTACCATGCCACAACCTATCTTCTCTCTTCTTCAAATGCTCTAGCCACCTTCTTAATTCTTGATAATCTAACATTTGACATGTTAGGTTCACTACAACATCCTTTTGTTTGTGGTAGCTAGCTTTTATAATCTCAAGTTCTAAGTTTTCCACATGTAATTTTTGCAATGCATCTTTTCTATCAACAAACTTCTTCTCATACATGGCATACATAGCTACTACCTATTTCTTAAGTTCATTATGAGGCCTTCATGCTATCAACATGGCTAAGTTAGCATATCGAAGATTTGCTAACCCCATGTACTTTGTCAAATCTTCAATCTATAGGTCTTTGTTTTTTATCTTGGCTTGATGGACATGGGCTAGGCTATCCAAGATGGGCTGCTAGTCTAGTGTTTTGGTAGTGATGGAATTGATCTTGGCCTTTGCCATCTAGATTTTCTTCTCATTTGTTTGCTTATACATTCCCACTTGGTCCTTAAAGTGCTTCTTGAGCTTTTCATGTCTCTTGGCCTCGTTTTACCATGCGCTTATCTCAATTACTGATTTTTTTCTGATAGTGCAGACTTTCTCCATTAATAGTGTTCTATTCTCATGGGCTAATATGCTCATATCCTAGTTAACTCAAACAAATTGTTCTTGTAAATGATGGATGCTTTTCTCGAAAACATTCTTTTACTTTTCAACTTCAGTCAATCAAGTGTTGTCTACAGTGAGCTTCTTATTTTCCTCCTCCAAGGTAATGAGATCTTTGGCATGTGCGTATGTTTGGGCTTTTGCTATGGAGACATTCCACACAACCTTCTTTCTTTTCATCTCAACCTGTATGTTGTGGGTAATTAGCTACCTCACTTTGTTAGTTCTAAATTACTCAAGCTATTCAGGGTCAACAAATCGTAAAGGGTCCCTTAGTTCTTCTCTTAGAGTTGCCAACTCGTTTAGTAGCCTCTGCACTTCATTTTCTACATGTTGTACCCTTATTTTGGTCATCACCAAGTTCCCCTTAGTGGCTATCAAGTTAGACTACACTACAGTGATATCATTGGGGATATCAAAAAGATTTGGCATGACATGGTCCATCTGCAACAATCTATTAAGAACATCTTCATGCTTAGCTAGAGTCATTAAGGTATCGGCTAGAATTTAAGCATATATGGCTCCAAAAATATTAGCCAATGACACAACGAGAACATTAAAGGATTCTTTGACGTGATCTGTTATAACCTCTACTGCTCCTGCTACATCTTGGTGTTGCATGATGACAACTATGGCACCTTCACAAGTTTCTAAAATTACTTGGAATGATGTAGTGTTTCCTAATATTTGTTGTGCCTAATATTCCTTTCCTTCTATTTGTAATGATACTTGCCCACTAGTAGGTCCTACTAAAATTGTAGGTCTTACCAAGCTTTCTCTCACTCTATAGAGATTAGGTCCCTCCCTTGCTCCTAAGCTAATTGTGTTTGCAATATGGTGCAAATGGCTCATTGAGGGACGATAATCTTGTGGTAGAGGTAGAGCTTATTGATCTTGTCTATCTCCAGCAGGTGTTGAACTATTGGGTCTTACTTGTTGTTGTTGACTAGTAGCTAAAATGTTACTGGCAGGTGTTAAACCTTTAGCTCCCTCAGTGTTTACTAGCTTTTCCAACTGATCTTTCTTAGGTGGCACTGGCTTGGACATTTCTACATAGGATGCATTTTGGGATTTTCTTGGGACATCATTAGTATGACTCAGAATCCTGCTTATTTACAAAGCTTTCTTATCAAGAAAGGGAATGGTAGTGTTAGTTTCCTTGCCTTTTTCTCCTTAAATCTCCTTTGGATCTATAGGAAGATGAGATGGATGATGTTTGCATTAAACTTTCCCATCAAAATGGTGCTTCCTATGGCTATGTATGTAGAGATCCTATTGAGCCTTTTGGTTGGAAACAAATGGTAGGTCCCAATTTTAAAATAAATCTTCTCTTTGGTCATGAGCTCACCATAGTCCTTGTCTTCTTTACCATAAGCTCTCTGTAGCCACAACTTTTTGGCATCAATGTCAAACCTTGCAGAAATTTGTGCAACATTGGCTCTAACATTTGGAACATTTAAGGCTTTAGCAATTGTCTCAATAAAGTATGGGATAGAGACTCCTTCAACCTTTACTGTTGCACCATCTTTCTTATTTCTCCAAAATTGATAGACCTCTCCTAAGTATCATTCTACATTACTATACAAGGTTGGCTATAAGGGAGATGCATGGAGTTTCATTCTAATAACTTCTAGAGCAAACTTCATGAATGGGCCAAAGTTCAGTTCCATGATGATTGTGGATATTATGGACTTTTCTTGGATGACTTGTAGCCAATTTGCAAACACCATGAGATTTTTTCCTTGTTCAGGTGTTGGTGGTGCCTCTACTTTTGCTTGTGCTGAATGCTCAGTTGTTGGTGAATACTAAATGATTAAGCCTCCTACTTAGTGTGTTCAGCTTGCAAAATTTGTTCTTCCACTTAGCCTCTTCTACAGCCTATTAGTCTCTTGCTATCATGTTGTGAAGGTCCTTTGGTTGTTGGTGTCTTTGGGGCCATCTATAATCATTAAGAGTTTAAGTTAATAAGGTGTTTAAATCAATTCTTAATGATTCATAATCCTTCTTGTACTTTTGGTTTGATCAAGTTTTTAACTTTTTCTATTAGTTATGATCTTTACTATGATTGCAAAGTTGGAGAAATTTTAAAAATAAACACCTAAGTGTTATATTTTTAATTATTATGACCTTTGACAATTATCGTTTCCTTGTTTATTATGTCCTTAGATGGTTGGTATGATTAGTTAGAATAATTAAATAAATTCTTTGGCTCAAATTTGATTAATTAATTATAATATTCTTATTATATCCTTATACTTACTCTTTATATTATCCTTCAGGCATAAGGAAATTTTGGCTCAATTATCCTAATGTGTGCACAATAGACCCTCCCACGACTAAGTTGAACACTCTAAGATTAATGGGGTTTAAGAATTTCTCAAATCAGAGTTGCAGTGAGGAACTTATGGCATCAGGAAGTTTGCTTGCCAAAGCTCAGAAAAACTACAAAAACTCCTCTTTATTTGAAATGGCAGAAGGAAAAATTTTCTAACTCCTACATGTATATACACTATTTTTATAAGCACAACATCATTGATATGACATCATAACTCTGATGTCATAGGTCATATGACATTGTAGTTATGACATCACCATTGAAATTTTTTGAATTTTTTATGTATTTTCATGGAAAATTTAAGCCAATTGGATTATTTGGAAGACATAGATACTATCTAAAGGGTCTTGAATCATAAATGATTCTTGAAATTCAAAAATTTAGCATTCAAAAGTCATAAGGAAGGAGTCTCGGGCAACCAAAGTTTATTGGGTGTATATGAGATGGATCAAAGATTCTCAATACATGGATAGATTATAAAACTTTGTGCAAATTTTTCTTTGAGTACTAAAGTGTTTAGGAGGCACATGATGATGTGGAATTGGTTATCAAGTATGAGGTACAAGAGTTATACAAGTGGGTCCTCCCCAAAGCAAGCTTCAACCCTTAGTACCCTTGTATAACCACACCTAAAAATGTCCATAGGCAATCAAGGAGTTGAATGTAAGACATACATGTCTAGCAAAACATACATGTTAATATTGTCAGAATGGGAAAATAACACTATATTATACAAAACCATAGAATTATGATTAAATATGTAAGTGAGGTGAAATGGGATGTGATGAGTGACGAGGTACCCCTACACTCAACCATATGAATATGAGCGTTACACGTGCGATCTGGTTGAACTACGCAAACTAAGTGCCTACACGCCTTATGGAACACTTAAGGTTAATCATTCGTTGTCTTCCCAGACTTACTTGTATTTGTCACGGTTGTATGGTTAAGTGAGTCTGAGGTATGTGATTTTTATGTCTTTTATCTTTTATCGCTTATGCTAATGAGGGAAAAGGTGAAGAGACTAATTGACTAACTTTAACTAACTAAGTCTTAATTAACCTAGCATCAATATTCGTTCCCACTTGCCGTTCACACCCTAAACCAATGCAACCTTGGGATTACCAAACGCTATTCGTTACTGGGATTACCAAGCATAACGCACGTGCTTAAAGCGGTCGTACTGAATGCACTTAACTAGGAGAGAAGGGTTGAGAGATATTTAATTAACTAATAAAGAATTTAACAATTGAGAATAATTAAAGTCCTAATTAGCTTTGCACTGCAAGGTTTATCCAAAAATTTCATCTTTTACACAAACTTGTGCTCAGGTACAATATTTGCTTGAATAAAGATCCATTCAATTTGGGACTCCTACTGCGAGCACATGGAAATTATTCTATCTCTAGAGAGGTAAAACTACCAAAGTTTTGCTACGGTCTAGATCTAGATTGAGAAACAAGGGAGATCCACCTCTTATTTATAGATTTGGTGGCGCCCCGCGATATCGCATATCGCGTCCCATCATATCCCCATGACTGAATAAAAACTCGTCCTCAAGTTCCTTACAAAATATTGGGAAGGTATGGGATTATTGACTGGAATGGAACTAATGGTGAATGGGATGACATGTGAACGGATCATCATTACAAAACAAGACAAAACTGGTGTTCATGACAACAAGAGTGAACACCTTATACATTTGACATCAGGTCGTATTTGACAGCTGAGAGAGAAGAGAGAAGAGAGAAGAAGTCTGTTGCTGCCAATGCCAAGATTGCACCTTTTGTTGTCCATTCGTAAGCACGCCATCCACCTCATTCCTTGCATAGCTGCTTTAGCACCAATCCATTCCAAGTGTTCCCTCCAGATCCAATCCGTTGTTGTATGATTGCCATCTGCACACACAACATAGTCTTACATTAGCAAGGGTAAATGAATCACAATGTAGTTGATACCTTGGTTCGGTGAAAGGTCCATTGGCTGAGTTGTGGTATGGCTGATATGAGTCTAGAGATATGATAGTGGTGACTACTGAAGGTGTAGGGGTTAGGAGAAAATTGAAAAAATTGGGTCAGGACCCCCATGACTACGAGCAAACCTCTAGTAGCGATAGAATGGAGAAAGAAAAAGAACAAGAAAGATGGAGAAAAAGAGACAGCTATAACGTTGATGAAATGGATGTCAAGATAGAAATGAACAAAATAGAGTTTATTCAAAATGTTAAGGGAAAGAATTTAACTGATGCACCAAAAAGGAATGTCAATGGGTCCTCTCTAAAGAAGGCTCATGTCCTTAATGCCCTGACAATCCCACATTCAAAGAGTCTATAGGCTTTGGGAATGTCATTTGGAACAAGAGTTAAAGTCTTAACCACAAGAATTTACCACAAAGAAAACAATGCATCAACTAAAATATACAGTAATGATACAATCGGCAATGAGGTGAACAACGGAGAGAAGGATGAAGAGAAGAAAATGGAATGGAATCTCAAGAACAAGGTGGTGTACAGCCCCTTGTGTATTTGATGATTAATGTGACTTAGTAGATCCCATTCCAAATCTGGCCTCAAACAAACCACATCCAGTGACTTCGCATTAATGCATTTGGCCCATCCATCCACTTGAAGTAACAACAATGCATCCCTCAAGATCCACCACCATTCCAACGAAGTGAAGGAGGAGAGAATAGGAAGCGAGAAGGGCCTTAGTTAGAGGGAACACGTTTATTTTAGTTCCATAACCATTGCTTTGTGGTTATTTCATCTAAGGGGTGTGATTTGAATCCTCACTATTTTGTTTTGTTATTTTTTTTATGATTTTGCGTGAGAACCACACCATGCAAAGAATTTGTTATTTTTATTAGCTCAACTTCCCGATGATGGAGCAATGTCAAAATGGTAAGAAAACTCAAAAAGAAAACATCCAAGCACCCAAGAGAATGGCCAATACAAATGCATTAAGTTCCCTTGAAGTCACACCCTTTTCAATCCTTGAGTCCTTCTTTAGTTTGAGAAATGCCTAGTCATCGATTCATTATAGTTCTTATTTAGAAAGGGACTATACATTTCCAAGCCAAGAGAGACCATAGAAATTTGTGGATGTATGGATGAAGTGGACTCATTTCCTGTCATATCAAAAGAACCATACCTTAGTATCAACATCGTAACTTAAAGGTAAAAACCAAACATTAGCAATCAATAGAAAACAGTTCATACCATCATTAGAACACTTATTAAATGACAAACTTAACAAGATAGATAAACATAGACACACACACACAAATAAAAGAAAAAGTGTAAACGATGTTGTAAAACAAAAACAAGAAAAATTAAAGAAATTGTAAAACAAAAATGTGCAAAACAAAAATGTGTAAAACAAAAATGTGGAAAACAAAAACTTAAAAGAACTAAGGGCCTCAAATGATCAACATAGGTGGCCATCTCCCCCATGACTGAATTGAAAGGCAGAGATCCAAAATAATGAGCGTTTGTTTGAATTTCTTAAAAGTGTCCATCTTCTCCCGATTGATGTTTTCAGGTTAAGGGTTGGAAGTTGGCGATGCTCATACTTTAATGTATCTATGCTTTCATTGTGGGTGCGAGTTGTTGCCCCAATTCGTTCCATGCATGTTGGTGGGCTACTCTCTTGATTAGCTGTCGACCACTGGGTGTTCTCTTGTTGTGTGGTTGCTACATACAGGCACCTTTTTATATGAGTTTCTTGGGCACACCAATTTCATGCAGGAGATGTTGAGCATTCCTCCATGTCATCACCCTCTCAGTCACTATATGTGATGCATGGAACTTTCTTCTTCTCGATATTTCCATAAATATTTTCCTTAGATATTTCCAAGGAAAGATCGCAGATTCTTAGGCGTGTGTCTATTGTACTCAGCCATGTCTTTCCCATTATAATTGGGAAGTCCCCTTTGTTACTATTGACTTCTATCACTAGGAAATCAGTTGGGTATGACCAACCACACACAGTGGTAACGATGTCCTCCACCAATCCCAAGGGAATAATGATGGACTGGTCAGCCAGCTGTAGTTGAATATTGCTCTTCTTGAGTGGAGGCAGGTTCTACGCTTTATACATTTCTCATGAGATTAAGTTGACTCTAGAACTTAAGTCAAGAAGAGCCTTATGAGGTTCATTCCCAGTGACTTGGAGATAGATTAAGGGACTCCCAGGATTAGAGAGTTTCCTAGGAAGGTGACCCACCTTGATCTAGCCAGTAACGGTATGTGTTAACATAACCGTATGCGTTGAGCTCTGTTGTTGGTTTGAAGGGAGCTCTGAAGCCTTATTTGTTGGAGGAGCATGCATAGACTCAACCGCGTATGGTTGTGAGAGCTTGTTTGGGCTTTTGGTTTTGAAGAAAGGTCTTCTTTTTGTACGGTTGTTAGAACCAACAGCAGGTTGAAGGTTTACAGCTCTCGTAGCATTACATTGTTACGGTTGAGTGGGGAGTTCCCCTTGCATTGTTGGAGTAGGTGGTAGTGGAACTACTGACATAAGAGATGCGGATGGATTCAGAGGATGGTATGCATGTGGAGTGTCTCTTGTAGGAGAAGGAGTCCTAAAATACTCCCAAACTTGGTAGTGACATCGTGGGGTTGCATGACCCATAGAGTCACTTAGAGAAATCGACTGTTGCACGTAATAGCCATATGGGTTTGGTTGTTGATAAGGGTATTGTTGCCTAGGCGGTGGCATCCCCCATGATTGTGGGTTTTGCCACTGCTGGTGTTGCCCAATAGGTTGTAGCGGAGTTCCACTTGGATAATATGTTAACAGTTGGTGGAACTACCTCGAGTTACCTTGGGGATAAGGTAACCTTCGGGGTGCTTACCGTTTGTTAAGTCTTTGGTTGAGTGCATACACCCCAGACTCTTGTAGATGTGAGATTATTGGGCAACATCCCTTAGGATGGTCATATTGGTAGATCTCACATCCACTGTCATTGTCCATGTTAGAATCCACAACCTCATCGGCGATAGTCATTTTTCCCTTACCCTTGTCACATGCATGGCCTGAATCTCTCTTCTTTTTCTTATCATGGTCACTACTTTGTTCCTCCTTAGACTCCTCTACAATCTTTAGGATAGTTTCAATTTTAC
This sequence comes from Gnetum montanum, assembly GCA_015680685.1. Taxonomy (NCBI): domain Eukaryota; kingdom Viridiplantae; phylum Streptophyta; class Gnetopsida; order Gnetales; family Gnetaceae; genus Gnetum; species Gnetum montanum. Next base: position 245,230 of record MNCI01009116.1, on the reverse strand, counting down.
TATCTAAGGAGCTCCATATTTCATCTACCTTATCCGACACTTCTATTTTAAATTTTTGAAGCAGCAAGGTTTTTCTATTCACCAACTCCTCGAGTGATGACTCATCCTCTTCCTCACAGAATCTTACTCCCCTCTTTCGGAGGGAAGGATCGCAGTTGTACTCTTATGCGCTTTCTCTATTCCGTAGCTCCCCTTCTTCTTTAGCTACTTGCTCCAACAATATATGAACTTCGTGGGACCTAAGTTCAGATAATCTCCCTTGGGCATATGTCCCAAGGGTTCTCCTAGTTTCGTGTCTTAGCCCATCTACGAGGTGGCGTAGTTGATCTTGTTGTGCATAACCATGGCCTAAGCAACGATGTAGCAATGCATAATATTGGCCCATGGTAGCATCTAAGGGTTCATGAGTACCCTGCTTCCATCCTTGGATCTGCTTACGCAAGTTGGACACTCTGGAGTACATTTGGTATTTATCGTTAAACAATTCTAACATCATACTCCACCGTCTAATGGATTTCGGTTCTAAAGATCGGTACCAATTCTCTGCTTCTTTTATAAGTGTCCTATGAAACAACTTTAACTTCTGCGGATTAGCGTTGTATCCCCCTTCGAATCGTGGGATATTATTCATGTCTAGTCTCTTGATCTGACTGTCTTTTTGGTGCCTTGTAGGTATTCTCATAGCCTCCGTAATGTCTAACATACTTCGGGTGGCTCGTAGGGGTTCGTCATGATCATCTCTCTCATGACGTCTATGATGCCTACATGGTTCCCTACTTTCCCTTCTTTCATGCCTTGAATCTCTCGAATGCCCTCGTCCTCGCTGTCGACTCTCTCGTCGAGGTCTCTCATTTTTCTTATCCTTACCCTTATCCTCACCGTTGTGCTCTTTATGACTACATCCTGATGTGGAAGGAGAGGGTGAATGATGCGATGAAGGGAAAGAAGAAGGAGAACCATCGCCATGATGATGTTTCCTACCTTCTCTTTGGTGGCTATGGCCCCGATCGTGATGATGATCCGAATGCCCATCCTTGTCATGTGTTTTTGTTCCCTTGGTGAACACTTGGTGTTCATGGGCATCAGAACCAAGGTTGTGAATCGTAGAGTGTAGGTTCTGATACCCTACCTCCTCACCATCATGAGGAGGGGGAACATTATTTGATGAAGAACCGGTTATAATTGGTTCACCATCTCAAATTTTTCTTAGGACATGCGGGACCCCTTTACCCTTCAACGATGTATGGTAGCTCTCCTACCACGAATCCCTTAAATGTTGTGCTACTGTGGGATGGTAATCCCTTGTGTCAAAATCACCTACAAGGTATTCAACATATAGCTATGTCATGCCTATCTGTGCAAGAGCACAAAGGAGCATGTTAGGGACTGCCCGATCTAGGGGGTAACACTATGTTACCTTGCAAATCTCACCAACGCAGTTGTTCATCCTGATGGAGGATAAAAGTAAAATCGGCTATATACTCATCATGATGAGTATATACCACCCGATACTGTTGAGGAACTGGTGGTTCTGGGTTACATATGTTGTGTTGCCGACTGTCTCTTGTGTGATCCCTAGGTGGTGAAGTGCTTTTATGAGAAGAAGAAAACATGTTTCTTATTCGATGTGCTGATTGACCGTTGTTTAATTTTTCTTTTGATTAATCCTAAGGGTTCGTTTAAGCTTCCCAACAATGTGGATGGTTTCCTATGTTCTACTTAGCTCACAAAAAACTTAGTCCCCGGCAACGGTGCCAATGATGAGTGACGAGGTACCCCTACACTCAACCATATGAATACGAGCGTTACACGCGTGATCCGGTCAAACTCCACAGACTAAGTGCCTACATGCCTTATGGAACACTTAAGGTTAATCATTCATTGTCTTCCTAGACTTACTTGTATTTATCACGGTTGTATGGTTAAGTGAGTCTAAGGTATGTGATTTTTATGTCTTTTATCTTTTATCGCCTATGCTAATGAGGGAAAAGGTGAAGAGACTAATTGACTAATTTTAACTAACTAAGTCTTAATTAACCTAGCATCAGTATCTGTTCCCACTTGCCGTTCACACCCTAAACCAATGCAACCTTGGGATTACCAAATGCTATTTGTTACTGGGATTACCAAGTGTAATGCACGTGCTC
>MNCI01009116.1:212944-228882 GCA_015680685.1 Gnetum montanum | reverse complement strand
GCAATTGTTACATTTTACACAACCACACGCCGCAACATCACACACACATACTCACATTAACTACTGAGTTTATTTGGAGGTATCTGGGCCTTGGTGTTGCCAGAGACCAGCAGGCATCTAAATCCTGTTCGAGGACACTCGTTGGCGGTCGCGTCCCAAACGGTCGCCAACATATTCCTTCCAAGGTCTTCTACTAGAGTTGACTTTAACTTTGTGTTGGCAAGCTCTGAAATATGTATTACCGATGCATGGGAGTGAGATCCATGAGTTTAATAAAATAATTCAGCTTGGAGTAAATCATCTTTTATTTCTTCCAACACAACTATTTGAGGTACCTTCTTTCCTTTATCATGTTCATGTTGTGCTTCCATGATGGGATCCCATCTTGCTTGAGCCTCTGTTGGCTAGTATGGCCTTATCATGTTCTTTGTGACTTGATAGCTCTCTTGTTCATGACTTAGGTTGGCCTTCGCGCGGGCTGCTTAAAACATCAATGGTATGGAATGTTCTAGTGGTAGAACTATGTTGCCATGTTAGTCTCTCCATCTGGTTTTTCATCCTTATGACAAATGAATGTGAAATAAGAATAGTATGGATCAATGTGAGCATATGTAATCCTTGTCTACATCAGTGCACTTCAATCTTCTTCATCATGTGTTCTATTGTGCTTTCTTTGAACTTCTTAGGTAGGTGATTTTTCTCTAAGTGTAACAGCCATGTATGGATTAGTGTGAGCATATGTAATCCTTGTCTACATCAGTGCACTTCAATCTTCTTCATCATGTGTTCTATCATGCTTTCTTTGAACTTCTTAGGCAAGTGATTTTTCTCTAAGTGTAACAACCATGTTATCTATTTGACGCTTAAGTGTGTGTGTATATTACTAAGTTTGATTAAAGATGTGAAAAATGAACTTTGTAATTTTTGATACAATGAACTCTAAGATATCAACTACTAAGCATGCATTGACACATCCCCAGCAATAGTGCCAATTATGAGTGATGGCATATTCCAACACTCTACTATACAAGTCATGAGTGTCTGCACATGACTAGATTGTAATCTGTGGATGAACAATGTAATTATGCTAGGAGTTGATATTAAGTTCATGATCATTGTCTTTCCACTTTGAGTTAGTAAAATCTTAATGGATGGTTTAACTCTTAGTGAGGCATATGATAGATGATGTTGTAAGGCTCTTAATACTCCTAATGGTAATCATGATTGAAAATGAGATAAAAGTCTAAGTCTGAATAACAATAGAAATAAAAATCTATCCTAGCTTAGAGCGATGGATATCCAGTCTTAGTTTACCATACACACCTTGGGCTTATGTGATTATCATTGGGATTACCAAGTGGAATTACTACTAAGTGAATCAAGCAAGACCACTATTAGGTTACCAAATAATCACACTTAGTACTTCAAACCAATCATACCCATTTTGCTTAACTAGTGAGCATAAAAGTAAAGTACTTTGGAATGTAAATGATTAAACTAGGAAAACTAAAAAATTATGCTAAGTAAACAATAGAATAAATTAACTAAGGAATGTTACAATGATGTAAAATAGTTTCGATCTTTATAGTTGGTCATAAACTGTTGATGAGCATCAAAGTGTTGCATCAATGGGGCCTTGTTTACGTGGTGTTGCCTTGTCAATGGGGCTACGTCGATGTAGCGTTTGCTATGTCTATGAGGCCTCGTTGATGCAATCCCATAATAAAAACTATAAATACAAGCTCGCAACCATGTTTATGGGGAATCAAGTCATAGTAGTAGCTGAACTCTTGCAATTTTTACATTTGAAAGTTAGAATATTTTTCTGAGTGCCTGTAGCAGGAGTCATTGAGTGTACAGATCTTTATTTGAGCACTATTGTACCTGAGCACAACAATGTGTGTGGCAATAAAGATGAGCTTCTTGATAAACCTTGCAACATTCTGAATAGTTTAAATGTTTTATTCATGCATTTAATGTTTTTAGTTATTTATTCAATGTTCCTTAGTAATTAATCTACTTAAGTAATTAAGTTAGATAAGCTAAATAGAGATTAAGCAAACACATAAGTACAATTGCTTCGAGCATGTGTATGATGTTTGATAATCCCAAAAATACTTAATGATTGGTAACCCAACAACATTATATGTGTTCAAGATGTGTACAAAAAGTGGGACTAGATACTTATGTTAGGACTAGTTAGACAATAATTAGCCCATTATATTAAAGTAGATATTAAATCACTTTATTCCTCATCTTGTTCATTTCAAGTACCAAAACTATAAAATATAAAATGAAAAAAATCATATGCCTTGATTACACTTAACCATACCTTTGTACATCACTAGTGTAATTGGGAAGACAATGAATGACCGTTAGGGTAAGGTTCACTTCCTCAAAGACTAGTGCACTAGAAACTATAGAGTCTACAGAATTCACTCGAATCGTGTGTGAACACTTTGTGATTTGTATGATTGTGCATAGGGATACCTCTTCACTATTCATCATTGGCTCCATTGTTGGGGACTCTTTTGTTGAAACGTGTGCTATCTAGGTTTAGTGAATATCATTAACATCATCAGATAAACCCTAAGTTCAACATCATTTCCAAATGCTATAATTATAAAAGCACATTGATATTTTATTTATTTTGCAAAATTTCTTCTTCTTCTCATTGACATGATGATATTAAACTACCAGTCCCACAAGAGTGCAAGGTGACATATACTCATCTAGATGAGTATGTGCCTAATTTCATCTTCATCCTACACTAAGATGAACAACTACAATGGCATGATATGGAAGGTAACATTGTAATGCCTCCCAATCAATCTATGCCCATGATGCTACTTCAAACTCTTAAGAAGTTAGGCATCCATGATCTTCAAGAGGAGTATGTTGTGCTTGATTGCAACTACTAGGACTACTATTCCACTAAAACACAACACCAGCAAGATCGACACCAAGAGCAACATCATGAGGTTGTAAAGGAGAAACGATTCACCAATCCCTTGTTCCTACTCAACCAAGATAACAATGAGGACCCTTCCTTTGGGGGCTCTCAACATGAAAATTCTCCACCCCTCATTATTAGTGTTGAGGGTGTGGCCCTGAATCTATGGTTTACTATCAACAATGTAGGTTCAGGTAAAGATGCCAGCCAAGGGAGGGGCTCAAACAAGAATCATGATGATAAGAAAATTAATGAATGTGGCCATGACAACCAAAGAGGAATTGGCAAACATCATGGTGGTGGTAGTCCTCCTCCCTCTTTACCCTCCTCCTCTAAGTCTCTTTCTTCTTCTTTTTTTGATTCCGAAAAATGCCGCAAAAGGAATAATTGTGATGGAGGTGAGCAATAAGACAATAATACTAAGTGTCATGCCCACAATAATCGAAGGGATAACAGAGGACATCATTAGCGACAATGAAATAATGATGATGATGAGCCTTTATTGGCAACTCGAAGCATGCTTAACATTGCAGAGGTAGTTAAGATTCCAACTAGGGATGTGAAAGATAGTTGGATCAAGTGCTTAGACATGAACAATATTCTAAGATTNGGGGTATAACTCTGCTTTGCAAAACCATCTACAAGCCTTTCACGATGCCTATGCCTTACAAAACATAGAGAATGACTGGCAAAAATTGAAGTTATTCCCTAGGACACTCATCAAAGAGGCAGAAAGCAAGTACTGGTCCTTGGAGCCAAAATCCATTTGCAGATGGAGTACTATGGAGTACTATGCTAGAACTATTTAACGACAAATATCAAACATCCTCTACAGTGTCTAATCTAAGAAGACAAATCCAATGTTGGAAACAGGAAACACAATGAACCCTTGGATGTCACAATGGGTAGATATTATTCTCTCTTATATCAATGCCTTGGCCATGGTTATTCTTAGAGGGATAAAATTTGCCACATCATAGATGGGCTCAAAGTGAAAACCAAAAGAACTCTTAGGGTTTATGTCGAAGGAAGACTATTTGAACTAAGAGCTCATCAGATATAAAGGGTGATAGAGTAGGTAGCAAAAGAAGAAGGTGAGTTGTGAACAAGGGAAAGTGCAGAAGAAAATAATAGGGATCCTTCTATTAGGAAATGGGAGGTCTAATTCTATGACAAGGAGGAGTCACCACTCAATGAGGTGGTAAACATGAAAACCTTATCCATCCAAAAAGTTATTTCTGATATTTTGAAAAAGGTTGATAAATTATGGGACTCTTTAGATGAAAAATTCCAAACTACTATGAAGATTGCTAAAGAATCAAAGAGCAAAATAGTGATCGCAACGATAGGAGGCAGAAAGAAGTTGAACATGCCTACCAAAGAGGTAAGGGAAAAGTTGTTGCAGTAGAAGAAGTTGTGGAGATAGACTCTGATGATGATGTTGCATGTGACATTTTTCAATATGAACATCTAAAGGGATGTTTCCTTATGATGTCACACTTACAAGAGTCTAGGGTGTACATGCTAAATCTTTGATTAGTACAAGGGAAAGCACCTAAATGACTACCTTATCCTCAAGGAAATCCAAGGTAGTTCTACCAACAACAACAAGATTACTATCCAAGTGGAGCTCCACCACTACTGTATGAGAAATACTAGTAGTGGCACTAACCATAGTCATGGGGAATGCCACTGTCAATACAGTAGTACCCTTACAGGCAACCAGATCCATATGGGTACTATGTTCTGCAACCCATTTCTCCATGAAGTTTTGCCAGCCATGTCTCATTCCAACATCATTATTATCCTCTAGAGTACCATCAAACTTATTCATCATCTACTCGAGGGGAGCACCCATATCCATACCACCCTTCGCATCCATCTACACACGTCTCTCTACCCTCAAACCAATTACCTCTTGCTCCATCCATGCATTCCCCCACAGCCATAGCAACGAAATGCTACAAGGGCTATATATTTACAACTGGCCTTCTAACTGAGTGATTTAGATGATCAATTCAGTAAATGACCATTTTTTTGACCCAATAGTCCTCCCAAACCCTCACAACCTGATGTGGTTGGTCACCCTGTATCTTCAGCACCCTCATCCTCTACATCAAACACATTCGAGGGTCCTCAAACTAAGTGCCACCTCAAGTCCACACTATGATGCTAACTCATGTTGTCTTCTATTGGATCAAGGTTGGCAACCTTCCCATGAAAATATTTGACCTAGAAGTCCTCTTATTTACTTACAAATTGTTGGACATGAACCATGCAAGGCTCTTCTTGATTTTGATTCTAGTGTCAATCTCATCTCCCATAATAGGTGCAAGGTCTGGAACCTACCACCTCTTAAGAAGAGCAACATCCATTTGGAATTGGTAGATCAGTTAATCATTGTCCCTTTGGGAGTAGTAGAGGACAATGTCACTACAATTTGTGGGTGGTTCTATCCTGCTGATTTTCTAGTGATCAAGGTAGAAAACTACAGGGTGACTTCCCCATCATTACGAGACATGCATGGTTAAGCATTGTTGATGCAGGAATGGGCATTAGGGACCTTTCGTTGGAAATATCCAAGGAGAATGAATTTGGACGCCTTAAGAGGAAGCATGTTATAGACATCACGTACAACAATAATAAGTGCAATTATGTTCAAAAAATTTGGTCCATTAAAAGTACATTCATTAAAGCATGCAATTAGTGTGCACATAAAATGAATATCCAAAGATGTCTGTATGCAATAGCTACAAAATAGAAGGACACCCAATGGCTGATAGCTAACTCTAATAGTAGCACACTATGCATGAAACCCTCTAAGAGCCTAAAATGTGCTTATGTCGAAGGCATGGATGAACTTCAGCAAGTTCATCACTAACTTTTTGAAGATGAAGATTATGATACTTGTTGGGGAGATTTGGAAATCCTTGATAATTTCAAGATAGATCCCCTAGAGTTAAAAACTCTACCAACCAGCATGGAGTATGCATTTTTAAAAAATGGTAAGCTAGTTATAATCAATGCAAATCTTACTCCTTAACAAAAGGACAAGCTTTTAGAGGTGATCAAAAAATGGCTAATAGCCTTTGCTTGGTCATATCCTGAACTGACTAGAATTGATCCATAAATATGCCAACATCGTATCTACACCAACCTAGCCATGAAGCCAAGAAGGTAGCCCTAGAGGTGGTTGGACCCCAAATTGAAGTAGATCATCAAAGAGGAAATAAAACAACTCCTCGAGGTGGGGTTCATCTATCCCATCTTGAATAGTGAGTGGGTTAGTCCACTTATAATTGTGCCAAAGAAAGGTGGCAAGTGGCAGGTTTGCATTGACTTTAGGTTGTTGAATATGGCAACATTTAAAGATCATTTCCATTGCCATTTGTGGACCAAATGTTGGATACCATTTCTAGGCATTGCTATTATAGCTTCTTGGATGGTTATGGTGGCTATAACCAAATCCAGATTGCACTCGAAGATTAGGCCAAAACAACATTCACGAGTCCTTGGGGAACTTTTGCATATTGCAAGATGTCATCCAATATATGCAATTCCCCTGCAACATTCTAATACTTGGTCCTTAGTATTTTTCAACAGCAAATTGGTAGCGAGGTAGAAGTCTTTGTGGATGACTTCTCTACCTATGGGGCTACATTTGAGCAAGCCCTGGATCACCTTGAGCAAGTATTGAAAAGATGTGTTAAAAAAAACCTTAGGCTTAATTGGTAGAAAGGCCATTTAATGGTCTAGGAAGGCATAGTACTAGGGCATAGAATTACTTAGGTAGGGATTGAGGTAGACCGAGAAAAAATAAGGGTCATCCAAGGAATCACACACCAACCAGAGATAGTCAAAGATGTTCGATCATTCCTTGGACACATTGGCTACTACCAGCAATTTAGAGAGAATTTCTCTACGATTGTAAAGCCGTTGGTCAAGCTTACCAAGAAAGATGCTCCATTTGTCTAGACCAAGGAGTGTGAACATGCATTCCAACTACTAAAGGAGAAACTCATATAAACTCTAATTCTACGGGCACTAGACTAGTCTAGACCATTTCATATACTAATAGATGCATATAATTATGCCTTGGAAGTCATGCTTATGCAACTAGATGATAAGAAATGTCCATATTACATCCACTGCACAACTTGAAGCATTATAGGTGCATAATTGAATTACACCACAACTAATAAAGAACTAATGGCAGTGGTGTATGCTCTCAAAAAGTTCAAGCACTATGTGCTTGGCTACAAAGTGTTTGTGCACACAAATCACAATGCCATCCACTTCCTAATGAATAAGCCAATGGTAAGCCCCTTTATCATATAGTGGCTCATGATCTTTCAAAAATTCAATCTCACAATGGTAGATCAGAAAGGGATTGAGAATGTGCTCGTTGACCATCTCTCTTGGTTAAGATGGGATAATAAAGAGGAGGAGAGCCTGCTCTCTAATCAATTTCCAGATGAGCTCCTCTTTACAAGAGCAATAAATGACCAAGTACCTACCAAACCAAAATTGTACGATGGCATCCTCACTTAACTTTTCACTCAAGAGATGCCACAAGAGCTAGAATTTAGGAAGAAACAACAATTTCTTCACTGAGAAAAGTACTTCATGAAAATCAGCAAACACCTTTAAAGGTGTGTGTTGATGGCCTAGTTCATTGGTGTGTCCCTGATGTGAATCAATTGTGCATTCTCCAAGATGCTTACAAAGGCCCTTGCAGAGGCCACTATGTAGGAAGATGCATGACTATAAAAATCCTAATGGCAAGATATTATTGGCCTACAATCTTCAAGGATGCCCACCAATTTGTCTGATCTTGTAAGTGCTATTAATAAGATGTTGGGATGATTGCTTGAATGGAGGGTTCTCAACAGTGGATTCAACCACTGGAGCCCTTTAACATATGAGGCATAAACTTCATGGGTTCCATCACACCCATGTCTAATGGAAAAGCATACATCATCGTAGCAGTTAACTATTGCACCAAATGGGCAAAAGCAGTAGCTGTCATCAACTATAAATCATCCATTGCTGCTAGATTTGTACAACAACATATTCTAAACAGGTTTGGTATGCCATGTGCACTGATGTCTGATAATGGAACCCATTTTACAAGTACCACTTTTTGAAAACTGATGTACCGTTTGGGGGTTGAACATAAATTAACAACACCCTATCACCCCTAAGTCAACGATCAAGCAGAAGTTACCAATATAGGAGAGACTAGAGCACAAAACTCAACAATGCCCTCTAGCCCTACTTCTCAACATGAAAACTCTCTATAGGCTACTCTCCCTATGAGTTGGTGTACGAAAAACTTCCAAGACTTCCAATCTAATCTGAACTTCGTACACTTTCAACAACTTGTGACTTGGACCTTAACCTAAGCCTAGCATAAAGAGAAAAATTGATCAACTTGAATGTGATATATGAAAAAAAATTAGTGGCCCCATTTTTTAATGAAGTGCACAAGACATACAACAAGAAGCATCATGACCTTAGAATATGGAAAGTAAAATTTTAACTTANATGGAAAGTAAAATTTCAACTTAGAGATAAGGTTCTCTATTGGAACCCCACACACGTATCCTAGAAAACAAAGTTCCAAATGTTGTGGAAGAGACCTTATATAATTGATAAAACCTTTCGTTCCAAGGCCATGATCATATACAAACCTGCAAGCCAAAATAAAAAGCACTTGGTCAACATCTAATAAATAAAGCATTTCCATGAGCCCAAGCAAGCTAGTGCAAAAAATACCTCAATAGATGAACAACCACGCTCCATTTCTTAGATCTCCTCCTCCCAAAAAAGTTGTAGGGGAGATGGCCATCCATGCTAATCATATACATGGCTCCTTAGTTTTTGTATTTCTTGTTTTACACATTTTTCTCTTTGTAATTTATTTCTTTGATTTTCAAAGTTTTTCCTATTTTTACATCATTGTTAGTACATTTAAAATTTCTTGAATATTTAACACTTTCTTATATATTTTACTTTATTTATGTGTGGTTTTCATTATTTTTTGCTAATAAAGGTGCTTTATTGCAATAGGAAATAGTGATGCTATAGCTGTTACTAATGGTGATTTGTGCTTTATGTTTTGTTTGTTAATGTCTAGTTTTTATTTTTGAATTTTTGTACGTATGGCTAAGTCATGGTTTCTTTTTCATGGAACAAGCAATGAGTCCATGACATCCACCCATCCACAAACTTTGTGGTTTTCCTTATTTTGGAAGTTTGAGGTCCCTTTCATTAAATAAACTTTTAATAAATTTATGACCTTGGAAGTTTCCAAAATTGGGAAGGATTCAAAGGTTTGCACAAGGTGTGACTTCAAGGGAACTCAATACTCTTTGTGCTCTTTTACTTACTTGGGTGCTTGAGTATTTTCATAGATTTCTAACTATTCAATATTGACAAATAATAGGAAGTTAAATAAAGTCTTTGCATGGTGTGGTTCCTATCCAAAAATAAACAAATAAAAAAAAACATGATGAAAATAAAGCACACCCCTTAGACAACTAAACACGCTACAAGCATTGGTTATGAGACTAGAAAGACACGTTACCCATGCCTGAAGGTCCCCTCTAACTAAGGCATTCTCTCACTTCCTACTTCTCTTTTCTTCTCTTTATGGAATGGTGGTTGTTCTGTGGGAGCACTTTTGTGTCTTGAGGGGGTAGATTAGTCTTGGAGTGGTGATGTGAAGTCACTGAAGGAGGTTGGTTTTGTTCTAGACTAAGGATGGATCTTCTTAGGTCATTTTAAACACAAATCCACAAGGGACTTATTATGACCTCAATTTGGAATTTCATTCCACCTTCTCCATCATTTGTCTATGTTTTCCATAAGTCACCTCATTACCAAAGTCCATGTTCTTGATTTGATATATTTGTCTGACGTACTTGAATTCTTAGGTAGCATCTTCCAAGTTTTAGTCCTTAACTTCCATCAACGATTAATCACCTATGGGATCCATAGAATCCTCATGTTGCGATTATGCAAGGGAAAACAAGGCATGTTCCTGCTATGGGGAGGACCCACTTGCATTTCTTGTGGTTGGGTTTGTTAAGTGTCTTACCCTTTAAGCATTCTTGCAATCAAAATCTTTCATACATCCATCTTCTACATCAAACCATGTGCTCCTTTACATATTTTGTTCATTAAACACATTCTCCATCAATTTTTTTTTTTTGAGATTTCAAAGACCCTCTTTAGTGATTTCCTCATATTTTTGGATTTTTTGGAACTCCATGGACCTCAAATTCATTGAAAAATTCCTTGTATTTTCTAAGATATTAAAATTTGAAAATTTTCCCTACGAGCTCCATATACAGGGCCCCATCAATAGAGTAGACCCATATACAAGGCTCCATATATGGGGCCACGATGTTGTGGAAAAATATTATATATATGCGTGGCCTCACTTTGAAATTTTTACATTTTCTCACAAACACCAAAGGAGTTTTTCAAATTTTCAAGGCTTAGAACCTTCCAAAACCCTTAACTTCCTAATTGTTCATTTAAATCACTCTATTCTCTGACCCTGCAGCTACTAAAGGTATGCTCTTCATTGTGGGGGCCACAAATGTGCCAGTTTTGATAGAAAACTTTTTGTTATTTTTCTAACTCCCACAAAGGTTTAACAAAGAAATCAACTATTAAACACCAAATTACAAGAGTTAAACCATTTCAACAAGCTCTGGTAACATTTACAATAAATAATTAATAAAATAATTATCAAATAGTCAATATGCCATGGTCCAACCTTAGCCAAAGTGTAATTGACTAACAAGAGAAGTTATTCAAAAATTTTGAATTACACATTATATCTACCAATCCATGGATGCGTTGTGGCTGCAAATGACACCAAAAGGCAAACACACATAGGAAGCAGAACTATCTCAACCAAGGGAGAAAAGGCCTAGAATGGGAAGTGGCCAAGAACAAGCCCAAGAAGAACCACTTGCAACCCATGCCACAGGTACTCTTGGGGAGGAGGTCAAGGTGGAATATATTCAATAGATTCTAGCACCAGTAGCAACAACAAAACATTCCTACTAGGATGATGCACTAGCTCAACAAGCAAATCTCTAGATGACCTTGACAGAAGCCTATCTAAATGAAATCAAATCGAGGGAGGTGTAAAAAATGGTGCTCTAGGAGTTAAACTTTGGCCCTTTCCTGGAGCAAGCACCAAAAGAAGTGCAGGACTAAGTAAAGGCCTCTCTCATGTGGTCAATCATCACTTCCACCAAGGACTAGTACATGGGAGAGACATTTTTATTTTGGAATAATAGGCAGGCTAGATCAACGGTAAAAATAAAGGACATCTTAGTGTCCTACTCAGTGTAGGCCATTGCTGAAGTGCTTGGGTTGCTAGAAACATAGGCAAGCCTCACTGAGATTCCAATGCAAGAAAACCCCAACATCAATAAAGAATGGGTGTGATGATGTTATGGTGTCAATTGTAAGAAGTTTGACATGCTCACATTAGCAAAAAGGATCCATTATAAGATTGTAGCCATTCACCTTAATCCCACGATGAGGCCAAGCAAAATCACTGCCTTTTCTGCCCATGCATGTGTCACTTTGAGTGGGAGATTCCCTATCAACCTTCCATTGCTGATCTATCTAGAGATGGAGAAGTGGTTTAAAGAAAATGAATGTGAAAGGAAGGCACTCCCCTTCCCATGCCCTATTAGAAAACTTTGTCGAAGGGGAGGAATCATCCATTATACAAATGATGTTGTCAGGTAGGTGCCGATCGCTAATTGGGTAGAAATGATGAAAGATAAAATGCCTACAACTACCATTTAAGAAGAGGAGCAACAACCACCACCTTCACATGCCACTTAAATAATTGTGTCGGACGTTGTTGTAATCACCCAGCAGTTGCACAAATATCAAGGATGGCTCTTAAGAAAATAAGAGTAATGAACAAGCATGAGTAGCAAGGACCCATCCGTGTATTGACTAGCAATGAGTCACCTAAATGATATGGCCTAAATAATCAGCCTAATTAGTGTAGGTGGATCTATTTTCTTAGCCCAAAGAATGCAATTGCCCATAAGGTCGAATCTTAGCACTAGAGAGGTCATGGTATCACTTGCAGAATAATAGTCACTCTCAGAAATATTTGGGAATGTTGTGACCTTCTTAGTGCACTTGAGAGAAGGTGAGGGGGCAATAGTATTGGTGATGAAGCACCAAGGGCAGGAGACAGTAGTAGAGGTGATTATTGACCGAATTGACAAAACACTTAATGCACCTATGGCATTTGTACCAAATGTCACTGCACTCAAAGATGTGTAGACAACCATAAGGACCAAAAGTAGTAAAATATATGCAACATAACATGAAGAACTATTGGATCGATTGGTAGGAACTAGGCAACCACTTTTGGATGTCTTTGATCTTCTAGATAATATTATTGCAACCTAGTTGGAGTTGGTAGAGGTGAGGGGTAAAAACATCATCTTAGAGGGGCAACTTGAAATAGGTAAGGAGCTGAACGAATACTTAGTTGCTAAAGTTGTTGAATCAAGAGCCCAAATTATTGACCCTACATTCCTCAACCTAGGATTGACGAGAGATGAAGCTCTTGAAAAACTTCACACTAAACTGAAAGGGGTTAAGGGTGTGATGGAAATAGCAATGTTCTATCGATCCTTAGCAGAGGCTACATAGCACAAAATTTAGAAGGCCTTGGATCAGACCTACTAGGAGAATGTACAATTAACCACAGAGAATCATCGATTGCAAAATGTTGATGAGAATAAACAGCAATTAACTGACTTCATCCATCAATAGCAAGAGAAATTGGCCAGAGCAAACACAAAGCTAAGGAGATTGGTAGCAGAAAATAGAAACCTCTCAATGGAGGAAGTTCGTGTCCTTCGCCAAAAGACTGCAATAGAGGTAGCCAGCTAAAAATAAAAGGCTCTCAAATTTGAAAGAGTCAAGAATCATTACAAAGATTAGGTCAATCTACAAAAAGAAGTAAATGAAAAATACATTCAGTTGGCGAATGAGAAAGGAAATGAAACCCTTTAGCAACTCCAGTAAGGAAGAGAATTGTGGCAACCTATTGTTGATGGGATAGATGCCTACAATAAGGCAGAAATTTGCATGAAGGAGTTGTAGATTGAGGAGATGATGGAATACATAAAGCTCACCAATCTCTAATACACAAATTTGGCCATGTTGATTGTTGAATGACCATGGTCAAAACTAGAGAAGAAAGTGGCCAGCTCATACTTGTTGTATGAGGTTGAGTTCAAACATCACAAAGAAACCAATCAAAAGCTTGTGGTGGCAAACGCTGCACTCAAAGTTCTCAAGGGTAAATACACTGATCAAAGATCTACTGCTGAGAACCTAGCTAGAAGGATGCATGACTACTAGGAGCTATAGAATATAGTAAAGGTATTCAATGTTGAATGCAAACAATTTACTACCTAGTTTGTTAATGCTAAGGAGCTATTCCCAGTAATTACTTGTCTGTGGGATATCCCCATTTCAACCCACATTGATGATGCTGCATGAACTATGAATGACCTCGAGAGTAAGGAGGAGAGGATGAAGGCATTACTGGATGCCTTTCGCCTTTCACTAAAGGTTGTAGCTATAGCAGAATAACCACAACCGCCTCAGCCACCCCACGTGTCGAAAGTTGGCAAAGGTCCTTCAGAACCTCAGGAGCTCCACCGCTTAGGACTATCTAATCTTCTCCACCACCTTCATGCCATTAGAGGATGTGTTGTTCAATTTTGAGTTGTCATGTCATGGTGTTGAATTTTATGTCATGAACACCATAATTTTTGTAATGTGTTGATTTGTACACTTGGGCACTTAGTTTTGTATGTCAATTTGTTATGTCAAGAGTCAGTCAGTAATCCCATACCTTCCCAATTTTGTAAAGGAACTCAAGGATGAGTTTTCATTTAGTTGTGGGGGTATGATGAGCATTAAAGTGTTGCATCAATGTGCCCTCGTTGACGCGGCCTCATCGATGGGGCCTCATTTACGTGGTGTTTCCTCGTCGACAGGGCCTCATTTACATGGTGTTACCCCATTAACATAGCATTTGCTACGTCTACCAGGCCCTATCGATCTAATCCTGTAATAAAAACTATAAATATGCACTTACAACCGTGCTTATGGAGAATCAAATCATAGTAGTAGCCAAAATCTTGCAATTTTTACATTTGAAAGTTAAAATATTTTCCCAAGTGCCTGCAATAGGAGTCATTGAGTGTATGGATCTTTATTTGAGCACTATTATACCTGAGCACGATAGTGTGTGTAGCAATAAAGACAAGCTTCTTGATAAACCTTGCAACAGTCTAGATAGTTTAAATGTTTTATTCATGCATTTAATGTTTTCAATTATTTATTCAATGTTCATCGATAATTAAGCTAATTAAGTAATTAAGAAAGATAAGCTAACTAGTGATTAAGTAAACACATAAGTACAACTACTTCAAGCATGCATATGACGTTTGGTAATCCCAGCAATGCTTAACACTTAGTAACCCAACAACGTTATATGTGTTCAAGATGTGTACAGCAAGTGGGACCGAATACTTATGTTAGGACTAGTTAGATCATAGTTGGCCCATTAGATTAAAGTAGACATTAAATCACTTTATTCCTCATCTTGTTTAATTCAAGTACCAAAATCATAAAGTATAAAATGACAAAAATCATATGCCTCAATTTTACTTAACCATACCTTTGTACGTCACAAGTGTAATTGGGAAGACAACGAATGACCATTAGGGTAAGGTTCACTTCCTAGAAGACTAGTGCACCAAAAACTATAAAGTCCATGGAATTCGACCAGATCATGTGTGAACACTTTGTGATTCATATGGTTGGACGTAGGGGTACCTCTTCACCGCTCATCAACTGTGCCCAAGTACAATTTACCTAAATAAAGACTCTGGTCAACTACTTAACACCACATTGCAAGCATTCACACTATCACTAGATCTATGAAATGAAACTGCAAAAATTTCACTATGGGTGAACAAAATTTGTTATTGCTTATATGCCCAAGTATCGGTAGATATCGCATTAGCACAAAAATTAGTTTTATCATTCGATATCTACAAAAATTAAACATTGTACTTCTTGTTCTCTCATCTTCTCCTAATCCAAATTTATTTACTAAAGAATACTTAGCAAATCAATAAAGGAGTTGGTTCAATCAAGGGAAAACTTATGAAAATTAGACATTCAAGCACAAGAATTAATGTGAAAATTAATGTATCAACAAACTGATAAAGTCATCAATGTATCAATAAAGAGAAGTTGATAAAGTCATCTCTAAAAGATGTCGATCAACCTTAGGCTTGTACGACATATTCTCTAAGACATATTTTGAAGAAGTGTCAACATAGCTCTTAGATACAATAAGAATTGTTGTCTTCACATAACAACTTACACTGGTCAAGAACATTACTTGATGATGAAGTGGTTACTCTAATTATTAGAGCAGTTATTATTGCAACGGTTACTCTAATAATTAGAGTGGTTATTATTACTCTAATTATTAGAGCGATTACTCTAATTATTAGAGCGATTATTATTGGAGCAGTTACTCTAATAATTAGAGTGGTTATTATTGGAGCGGTTACTTTAATTATTGGAGTGGTTACTCTAATTATTAGAGTAGTTGCTCCCAAGTCTATAAATACAGTGCCCAGGTGCCCATTGCTCCCAATTGGAAAAGAAGTCTTGCAACAGTCAAGTAGCGAAACTCTTATAGAGTATTTTCCAAGTGCCCGTAGCAGGACGTCGAAGTGTGGATGGATCTTTATTCGAGCATTGTGTACCTAAGCACACCTTGTGTACGGTAATAAAGATGAGCTCTTTGATTCATCCTTGCAACACTTGAGATTTGTTTTTCTTACACATTTCTTTTATTTTATTTTCTTATGCATTTATTTTATTTTAT
>MNCI01009116.1:187606-204597 GCA_015680685.1 Gnetum montanum | reverse complement strand
CATTTCTTTTTAGTGCAATTGTTAACTTCTTTCCCTTAAACATTTCCTACAATCAATCATTTCTTATTTCATCCCCATCCATGACATCCATTTTTATTGGCATTGCCATTGATATTTTTCATCTTTCTTGTTCCTCATGTTTTTCCATCTTATAGCTACCAGAGGTTCACTCTTAGTCGTGGGGGCCTTGGCACAAATTTTTCAATTTTTTCCATTTTACCAATTACCTAACCCCTACACCTTGGGTAGTTGCCAGTGATAAATCTCCGAACCAGTTTCTGCCATAACCACAACTCAGCCAATGCACTTCATATCGAGGCAAAGTATCAACTGCATTGTGGATTATCTATCCTTGCTCATTTGTGACTGTGTTGTGTGTGCAAATGATAATCATACAAACAATGGACTGGGCTTGGAGGAAGTACTCAGAATGGACCGAAATTGAAGCATTTACGAAAGGAGCAAGTTTGGTGGCATGGCTATGGATAAACAACATAAAGGCACAATCTCGACATTGGCAACAACATGCTCCATCTTCTTTCTCTATCTCTTTTTCTCTTTAAGCTACCAAATAAAGGCTTGGATGTCATTTATGTATGAGTGTTCACCACAATGGTCATGAACACTAATGTTGTAATATGCTTATTGATCCGTTCACTGGGCATGTTGAGTTTGTCATCCTATTCCATTGTCAGTTGGTAATTAGTCAATAATCCCATACCTTTCCAATATTTTGTAAAGAACTCGAGAATGAGTTTTCATTCAATCGTGGGGGTATGATGAAGCGATTACTCTAATTATTAGAGCAGTTATTATTGGAGTGGTTACTCTAATAATTAGAGTGGTTATTATTGGAGTGATTACTCTAATAATTAGAGTGGTTATTATTGGAGTGGTTACTCTAATAATTAGAGTGGTTATTATTGAAAAAGTTACTTTAATTATTAGAGCAATTATTATTAGAGTGGTTCCTCTAATAATTAGAGTGGTCATTATTGGAGCAGTTATTCTAATTATTAGAGCTGTTACTCTAATTATTAGAATAGTTGCTCCCAAGTCTATAAATACAGTGCCCATGCGCACAATTGGAAAAGAAGTCTTGTAGCAGTCAAGTAGCAAAACTCTTGTAGAGTATTTTCCAAATGCCCACAGCAGGAGGTCAAAGTGTGGACGGATCTTTATTCGAGCATTGTGTACCTAAGCACATCTTGTGTATGGCAATAAAGACGAGCTCTTCGATTCATCCTTGCAGCACTTGCGATTTGTTTTCTCACACATTTCTTTTATTAGTGTAGTAATTCATTTTGATCAATTCTCACACATTTCTTTTATTAGTGTAGCAATTCATTTTGATCAATTAAGCAAATTGTTAAATTACACAAGCACGACCACTTCGAGCATGCATGTAATGCTTGGTAACCTAGTAACGATTAACGTTTGGTAATCCCAGCAGTGTTGCACTGGTTCAGGATGTGTATGCAAGTGGGAACGGATGCTAGTGTTAAGATTAATTAGAATTTAGTTAATGAGTAATTAAGTTAAATTAGTCACCTAATTATCTCTCTCCTTCCCTACTAGGGCAGAATATAAAAACATAAAAGCTATAAAAATCATATGCCTCAAGCTTACTTAACCATACAATCGTGACATATAGGTAAGTTTGGGAAGACAACAATCAACCAACCTGTCCTTGTTCCACAAGGGCACATAAGCACTTAGTCCTTACAATTCGACCAAATCGTGCGTGAAACGCTCGTATTCGTATGGTTGAGCATAGGGGTAGCTCACCGCTCATCACTTGACATGTAGCTACAAACAATCTAAGAAATGATGCACTAAATTGAAACCATAATAACAACACAATGATTAGATTCTTCCAATAGAATGGGGACTTAAAGGATCACAATGCAACAACAAAAGCAAACTAAATAACAATCAAAGGCAATATAAACATAAGTAATGATAGACATGATATAACTAGAATAAGTGATATTTCAATGTGAAATACAAAAAGATTCAAAAAAATAAAGAGCACTTCAAAAAAGAATAGAGATAAAGTAAAGCAAAATAATCCCAATACTTTATTTATAGGCAAGTAACTTTATATAGATGGTAAATGTACTACAATATAGATATGGAAAATCAAAGAATTCCCAGAAAGGGGATAAATAAATAGACTTATATAGGAGCAAGAGATAACACCCTATTCTAAGAAAAACAAAAAGAAAAGATGTACTCTTTGAGCTGTTGGAACCATAAAATAATTGTAATATCAACACATCCAAAGATATAGTCGCATTAGAACTTTATAACTCAAAATTGTCCACTAGAATCAAGCCCATGACTTAGGACTTTAAAATCAAGAGTCTTACCACTAGGCTAACACCTCATTGTTACTCTTTGGATAATAAAGCTATAGTTGAAAGGGAAGCCAAGCTATAAAAAACTTTAAAATAAGGAAAAACTAAGCTACAAGACCTTTAATTTGTTGTCTAACCTTCTAATTGAAGGAAACTCACTTTAATTCTAGTGATGGAAACTAAAGGTGAATAAAAGTTATGTTGTAAGAATTGATGATACATGCTTAAAATAATTAATAATTTGTTTAATAAACTTATGAATTGTCAAAAGATATGAATTAAGAACCAAATGCCCCTATTGATAGGCAAAAGGGCCTGAAAATTTTACCCTCCTAATCGGTGAAAACAAAATCAACAATGAAACCAACACTAAAGTTATTAATTTGAAAATAAAGGTTCAAACTACCACTGACAGCTGAAGTTGATGTTTGTAGTGTGCATTAGAGAACTGTAGCTTAACGTTTGCTGAGCAGACTCTATACACTTGGTTGGCAATTTAAAACAAAAGATTTGTTCAGTATCGTGAGTAATTTGTACCAGAGAATTGAACCTTGATATTTGCTTAGCAAACTCTATACCCTTGCTTGGCAACCCAAATAAAAGTAGGAAGATAGCAACACAAGGCCCACAACGGCCCAAAACGGCCTTGTGGCAATAAGTGCTTTTCCATTTATAAAATTAATTAACCCAGATGATCAGGGTGAGGGTGTTGGAACCCAAGACAATAGAGGGTGAGGGTGTTGGAACCTGATACACTCCAAGACTATAAAAAGTATATATTAAAGAATTATAGAAAAATTAAAGTTAAAGTTAGGTTTGATTGCTATGACATTCCCTGTCAACCATCAAATTTCAAGGTTTTACTCCAACACCCTCATGGTATAATTCATGGAAAATGATGCACCAACTGAATACATATCAGCAAAGATGACAAGTTTCAGCACTGGAATATTGTGAGCAGCTGTAAAAACTATCGCTGAAGCCTATAATTGTAATTCATTAACTGTCGCTGAAGCCTATAATCGTTAAGTCATTAACTGACTGTTTGACAGTACCGAAGACTCTGCAGTAATCTAACAATCCTACTAAGCATACAAACGTAACCATGACCTTTAAATTAAGTACAACAATTCCTTTTATGCTGTTTGTGAACAATGTGTACATCATCCCTTCCAAAAGCACTCAGAGAGAATTTGCAATCAGCAGAACAGAGCAAAGAAAATATGGAGCATAGGTTGGAAAGACTTTCATTCATGCAAATGGATAATGAAACCACCACTGCTATTATTATAAAATTCCTTTTCTTTTCATTGTCCTCCATACAAATCATTGTTATATCTTAACAGATCAGCTGGCAGATGAGTCTGACCCAGAGGCCGATGAACCCCTTTGGTTCTTTTGTATCTCTAAGGTATCAATAGCATTTTGCAACTCATCAGTTCCCCCAACTGCTTTCATTGTATAAATATACACGGCTCCAACAAATCCTGTTAAACCTCCAGCAAAAATGAGATTTTTTGTTCTTACAGGTAAGCTTTGGTAACTTTGAAATCCTGGCATTCTCTTGACCTGCAAGTTCAAAAGTCTAGGATCACTAAGCATAATAGTTAATTTATAATGACATTAGCACAATAAAACCCCAATCATTGATACAATCAAAACATGAGTTTAGCGCATTTGATAGCAGGCTTCTACTGTTCTGTCAATAGTCAACATGATTATATTATTATACAAGCTCTACTGATTTTGCAAATCGGTACAATTGACAGGTTCAATGTTCAAATTTCAGTGATCAAAATAATCAAACAGCACAAAATTATGTAATAGATAATTTGCATCAAATTTTGACATTATACGGATCTAGCTTTATGCTGCTGTTGGCTTATACAGCAGAAAATACAAAATACCCTTAGAAAGCCAAAAACTGGATTCTCTTTCTATCTCTCAACACCATTTATGAAATAGGACACAAAACTAGGAGCTCTTAGGGCTTTTTTTTTTTAAAGTTTAATTATAAGAATAGTATGGCTGATACAATAAAATCACTTACAACCTCTTAATCATGTATCAAAATAAACTATAATAGTAAGATGCAGGTCTCTAGAATCAAAAGACAAAGCCATAATTATGCAAATTGAACATCAGCACCAAACTTTAATGGTTTTTAACTCTTAATCGCAGTACATCAAGCTGTCAGTGAGCCTTGCTTTAATGGTTAACACAGTCAGTTTATAACTATTAGGTTTAATGCTTCAAGTCCATACTTCCCACCTAGCGGTATTATAGGTATACATCCTCATGTTGTTTGTCAGCCATTTGTTTAGAAAATAAAAATAGAATCAAATAAAAACCGAGCTACCTAATGCATCATCCACATTTATAGGATAAAGGCAAGATGATGCTGATTATAAATTGTATTCAATCAACAAACTCAAAGCACAATTTTAATACTGCCTATGCTATAAAATGAATATGAAGGTTGCTAATTAAGTTTTTTTAAAATACAATTTAACACTTTGATAATAGCTACTGCAGTCAAAAACATGGGATGCAACTGCTGGAAGCCAATAGACTCTGTCCATTACCCTAAACATAGCAAACCAAGTAGTTTTAAGAAGGCACGATAGCAAACTTTGCATCTCTCTAGAGTCATTACTCTTGGTAGTTTAACATATCCCTTTTGGTAAAACTTTGAATACTCTTGCATAGTTCCATGATGATACAGTTGCAAAAATAAATAAATGAAAAGGTTGTTTTCTAAATTAGAATAAAATATACAATGATATGACAGCTTAATGATAAAGCATCAAATATGCAAACCACAGGTTCCATGTTTAGACAATCAAGCATAACATTGACATGCACATGTTGGAAAGGCTGTCATGCCTAGCATTATGGAAAAAGGGCTTGAACCTTAGCAAGAGACATCTAAATGTCACTTCTTATCTTCATCGCTTCTTCACTCATTGTTCAATAATTTGTGCACATCTACTAATTTCTAGGCTTTGATGTTATTCCATGTTAAATTATTCTGGCAGTCGAATGTAAGTTACTCAGCAACATTATAAGCACCACAAAACTCTGGAAGTTCATTATTATAGTACAACTCTCAACAAACAATGCATAATAAGAATGTACAACCTGCTGGCTAAGCTAATACTAGTTTAGCTGTATATTTATGATATATATATATATATATATATCATTTGGCCAAGAGAATCTTTTATATTTTTCAAATTTATAAAATTTTAAATTGATTCACTGAGAATTGATATTCATATTGAAAAACAAAAATCAAAACCAATGTATGTTATTCAATGATAATTTTCATCAAAAAGGTCATTTCTTCACCCACCTTTATTTCTAGGGACAAAGTCTAAGTAACAAAGTAGTTAGCCTCTCACCAAAACCTTCAGCCAAAATAATAATTTCTGTGAAAATGTTCATCTGTTAGTCCAGCGTTATGATGATAATTATTTATTTACCATGACAAAGTCCATGCAACTGGTAGTTGGCCTATCAGCCATAAAGCCCCTCCTTAGCCATTATGACAAGAGAAAAAAACCATGACCATGAAAGATCTTCCTCACTGTTATGATGATAAAATTAATTTACCATGACCAAGGAGAACTGTCTTGGATGGGGCTGGTAGTTAGCCTCTTGGTCAAAAATATATGTTTACAATACTAGAAATTCCTAATGACATTTTCCAGAATGATCCCTTCTCCTAAGCAAACCATGGAGACCTACTAATTACAGCATGTAATAAACTCAAGAAAAAATGACCCCATGTTATTGGTATAAGGCTAGAATGATGATGATGGAGAATAAACTCAATGAAAAACCCATAAATGATACTTGCATTGTCCATAACTTTTAGTTTCTGTTGGAACCATTATTTTCATTGACAGACTTTTTTTGTGCCATGAACTCTCCAAATCAACTACCAAGTCTTGTTATTGATTTTTTAAAAAATATGTGATCGGTCACTAGTACAGGCTACTCAAATAATCAGTACAAAAAAAGTAAATTTTCAATTAATCTTAAATAAAAATTAAATAAGACAAGTGGTATCCAGGGTTAATCAAAGTATTCCCTTGCCTGTTTATTAAAATTTAGGATTTTTCACTATGTTCATTCCTTCAAAAAATTAAGCAAACTCAGTTTCTACAGCAAAAAATAGGAAATGTCTAAGATCGGATCAAAATCAACATACAAATGAACAAAATAGAAGCAAAATCAGATTAAAGTCTAGAGTTTGCTATGGACAAGTGTTTCATTTTATGTATTTACGATGTTCGACCTGATGGGCATAGCCATACCTAACAGTATAGTGTGCCAATTTATTTGTCAGTTTAAACCTTTCTAGCACAGGCATCACCTTCTCCAAAACATTAACCACCGATGCACCACAAACAAACTATACGCATCAACCTCTATTTCATTCGCGGCGTCTCATATACTGTCTTTTCAAAATACGGTTTTCTTTTTTCTTTAAATCCAATTTTATGAATATCTATATTTCTAGCTTTTTTATGTCATTCCAGCTGTTCACACACACAGTTTATTGTTCATTTCTATCTCAGATATGAATTTTTGATGAACCGGCAGCGTCATTGAAGGACAAAGTTAAAAGCTGAAATCATCGATGATAAATCGAAATCTTCTACCCTAGTTATTTGCCGAGGGAACTAACACAATATGCAAGGAAAAAAAGGCACCAAATTTATTGCTGATGTAAAAGTAAATCAACGAACAAGTTCATTTACCATCTACATGCTCAAATATAAAGATCCTGGTAAATCCTATAACCAACTGTGGCAGGAAATTTACCAGAGAGAAACAAGACTAAGCAATCCATACCTATTAAGTGCCGAGACCTAGTTCTTCCCTTCAGAATCGTACTATGCAGCTGCCTCCCTGTGCGTACCTGGATTTCAATACATTTTTAGAGATATCAAGATTTTAGTGTTTGCCTGCGACTTTAATACTACTTTTTCAGGGTTAGATATGGACCGCTCTAGCTTCGTGATATTGTTAAAGTCAAATTGAAAAATTTAGCGCTTGAAAAAATTAACCTGGAAAATACCTCGTTAACGTAACAGTTTCAACCACGGGCATGCAAACGTGGATGCAAAAGAAAAGCAAATCGTAGGCCAAACAGGGGTTGCAAACACATCCATGTTGATGATAAATATTGTGTGGCAGGTGATTCAAGTAGTTTGCCAATCCTGGCATCCTCGATTTTTTAATAATTGTTTTAAAGTATCATATTTTTGTATAGCTTAAAGCAATTATTAAATTCTATGATATTAACCTAATGATGTTTGAGTTTATTCAAAATAAAGAAAAAATACGAAAAGGCAAAAACATGAAAAGTTTGTTTGGATATTAGTTTTAAAAAATTAAATGTTGGAAAATATATTAATTTTAGAAAATATTTTTAAAATGAGAAAAAATATATTAATATTAGTGAAAGTAAAGTTGATTTTGTGACTTAGGTGCTTTACCATAATGTCCTTGTCACGACAATGAGATGTTAGCAAGTGGTAAGACTTTTGATTTAAAAACCCAAAGCTGTAGGTTTGATTTTGGTGGGCAATGTTGAGTTATAAAGTTGTAATTGAATATATATATTGGGGTGAACCTCTATTACACTTATTTTGGGTTCCAACACCACTTATAATTTATTTTTTTGTAAAATATTACTAAGAAATAGTAGTGGGACTATTCATAAGATAACTAGAAAGACACATCAAATGAGCGCATTAGTGGTTTGCTCTACCTAATATTCTAATTGGTCCATTAACAATGGTGATTTTAGATCTTATTCGCTTAAGTAGAGGATTGTGGATGTCATGGGAATTCCCTAAGAACATCATTAAAAAAGAAGTGGTATCTTCAAAACTAATAATAAATTAAAAATGCACCTAGGAGTGTAGTGCAATGGTCAAGACACTCACCTCTCGCAGGTGTGGTGGGACACTTTTGTTTAGTGGGTCACATCTACCTTGCTAACATACCTAGAGGCAAAGGCAGGAATTAAACCCATAGCTTCCCTTTTAAAAAGTTAATAACAAATTTATTAAAAAAAGTTTTAGCTAATCCTATTAACTCAATGATAAAAGTACTTCTTGAAAAGAAGTATTTAGTTATATTCTAGTCTACTAATTCATTATTTTTATGTTCCATTTTCCCTTTAAGTTCCATTTAACCCATTATTTTTCTTTTCTATTTATCTCCTTTAATTGTATCCTTTTTTATTTTATTTGCCCTCTTTGATTTCAATCTCCTTATATGGATAGTTGTACTCATATAGTACCAAGAAAAATTACCTTTTTAGCTTAGTGGTAAGAATGTGATGTTCTTTGAAAGGTAAATTTGAAAAGTTTGAGACAAAAATAACCGAATTAGTTGTTAAAATATGATTTAGCAAGGGATACTAAAGAAACATGTAATGTGCATATAACAATAAAGTGTTAGCTTAGTGGTAAGACTTTTGATTTGGAAACTCTAAGTCATGGGTTCAATTTTGGTGGGCAATGCCAAGTTATAAACTTATGTATATCTTGGAGTATACCTATATTTCAATTATCTCAAGCTCCAACACCCCATATAATATGTATATGATATATTATACATATGGAATTGAAAGCTACCTGAAAAAAAGGATTACCACCCACATGCACAATACTCATCCTACCAAGGTGAAATGCCAAAAGGGTCAATAAATGTGCAAAAGCCTAACCTCTTTTACGTGGATGTGCCTCGAACACAAGCACTTTACCAATACTCCAAATGATGGTCCCCCCAAAGCCATTTGCTTGTTTTAATTTTAAAACAATGGTCTTTCATTCTTAACTTCCTAAAATTAAATATGGTAAATATAGTAATTCCCTATTGATATAAAATCATTCTTTCTTGAGTATGCTTAACATTTTTACATAAGGTTTTATTTGATAGTTTTACAAAAAGTAGTTAGAAATTGTTTCACATCCACTACTCAAATTTGCTTATTTGTTTCCAAGTATCAAATAAAATAAAATAAAATTTTAAGGTCTACAAGGCCTTCGTTTTAAACCTGATTGTTTTATTAACACAGCATTTCTACTTTTGGATTAACTTGATGGGCCTGCCCTCATTTCCTAGCTTGAAAGAAAACTTAGATTTTGCATGCCACCCACATAGCGTTATATAATTTTGAACTTTTATTCGATAATGGTCATCAAAAAGCATGCACAAAATTTACAAGGATATTAAACCTTTGCTGGTTTTTAACAGAACATTTCTCCACATCTCTCACAATGACTTTAAATGCATCAATGAAAATTCCAAAAACCATAGGGCAATATTATTCTAATCTATGATATGAAAAAGAACACTTTCTTGGGAGATCTGTTCTTTGAGCAATGAATGCCTTACAAATTGTAATTGCATTCCCAAACTACAAACATCCAGGAATAATTGTTTCCGCAATTTCCTGCTTATTCATTCCGATACTTTTTCACATGATGCAACTTATTTCCTTATGATTTCCTTGACCTGTTTTATTACTTTATTTCTGCCTCTCTCTATCAATTCCCATTCAAAAATGTTTTACAAGGCTAAGCATCCAGGCATTTCGAAAAACTAAAATGACAAAAATTATTGAATATTTGAGATATTTTGCAATAAGCAAACAATTAAACAAATGATCCTTCATTTAAATAGAATATGATTCACCACATTTTTAAATCAAAAAGCCAAATAGAAGACGCCAGGAAATCCCAGTTCTTTGCACTTATTGAAAGCAACATTTAGTCAAATATTCTACCCTATACCAATTATCAGAAAAACAGCAACACCAGGCATCTCAATGGCTTGTACTCCTGGATCGAGTCCTTAGGCAGTTTCCGATGATAAAGTAATAAGCTACTGCAGGTAGCAGACATACATCACTCCCAAGCTTCTCCAGAAACACCAATTACTACACTCTTGTCTATCAACATAATCCATTACATCATGGATTTCCTACTTCACACAAATCAAATAACAACATAGGGTGTCTGGAGTGATCTGATTGTAGTGTGTACTTGCATAGAAACAACATTCATGGTATTGGCTACATTCAGATAATTCTAAAATCCACAGCAGCACCACTTGCAGCACTCCTCAAATAGGCAGCAGCAGAGCAGGCAACCCAAACTGCATATGACGTTTTCCAAACAGACTATCGGTTATAAAAATGGTGATCTTTACGAATAAAATCGAATAATGATCTTCTTTGATAACAAATTTAAAACAAAGATAAAATATTCATTATATATGTCAACTAAAATCATCCGGAGATGAGATATATGAATAAAATTCCCAAGGACTGAAATTAGCTAAAGTAATGAGCTAAAGTAAAAACAATACTTATGGGGTAAACAAAAAATCTACTACACCAACCTCATCAATCCCTTTATTCAATCTATTTAAAGCCAAATTCAAGAAGTAATTTGGTATGCATTTTTTTAGCCAAGTCATTATAAATATCATTAGAACACTTGATATACCAAACTAATCAATATTTTCCAGCATGATTTATGGTATAAAACAAGACTCACAAAACTCCAACAATCCATCGATTTACGCTGATTGAGTCCAAAATTATGACTGACTTAAAAAAGTCGAGGTAAAAAAAATAGTGAGCATGAAGAAAACACGTAACAGTTTGAAAGACAAAACTCCTCCTAAAGTCTGAAAAAAAAATTTAAAAGGATAAAGCTTGCGGTGCGGGCTTGGACATCATCAACGGATAAGATCCAACAGACATTTTCTAAAATGCAGAGCCCTATTTAAGACTTCACCCTACAATAGGGCATGAGTTGAATGAGACAAATCAGGAGACTGAAATCTAGCACATCATATACGATCGAAAATGGACACCATAACTAAAACAGAAACGGAAATCAAATTTATTATTACTGTAAGAACACCACCTTGCGCAATCATTGAACAATTAACTCATTCCCAAAATTGCCTTAGCATAATAATGCAAAAAAAAGGAAGAAAATGCAGAACTAATCTCCATTTGTTTCTTCAAAGACGCAAGCTATTGCAAAGAATAAGAGGTAAATTTAGGCGGCCAGAATTTACATCTTCTTTCCTCTTCTCAAAAAATGTAAAATTATTACCTTCATCAGACAAGAAAACAAACATCTCAGAGAAATCGGGAGAACATTGTTACCATCCTTTAAGAAAGCTGAAACATCCGCCGTCGTCGTCAGAATGATGCTGATGAGTATGATTGTGGTGCTCCTGGTAATAATACTGAGGGGGATACTGAGCAGGCGGAGGAGGAGGGGGAGGAGGGGGTGGATGACCCTGGTTAAAGTAACCCTGGTAGCTAGGCGGGGCTCCCTGCTCTGGCGCAGAATAAGGATTCGCTGGAGGCGCAGACGGCGGTGCATATGCGTACTGAGGATTGTAACCTGCCATTTCGCACCACAAAAACCAGGGTTTGGGCTTCCATTTTATCGAAGAATAATTTTCATTCTAAGGATCGGTTGCAGAGATTCAGAATCCGGAGAAAGCCATGCGAAAGCAAAAAAAACATACGAACCTGGAGGCGGATACGCTTCGCGTTGCTGTTTCTGGTAGGCCATCTCCGATACAGAAGTCGGATTCTGTGTCAAATTTCGCAGTGCGTAAATGCCCTGTGACTCCGGCAAGGATATGATAGAAATTGGAGAACAACGATGACTAATCAAGAATTGGAAATTGAGATGGGCAGGGATGAATGAAATATAGCATTTCACAAGCCCCAGCAACAGGTTGCTGAGCTGGACTTTTGAGTGGATTTGACTTGTGTGAAGGCAATTTCCAGAACTGCGGGCACGCAATTGCTTCCTTTGTAAGGCTCTTTTTTCGGCTATTTGCCTTTTGATTTTGAAACGTTAAAAATGTTTTTTTTAAAAGGGATTTGAACCTTCCACGTTACCTTGATTCCTCCTCCAATTAATCACCCAGCTACTTCGGAGACGCGTATTGTAATTTTGAAAATCTCGATTTTCTCTTTGGTTGTTGTTGCGGTGGCACGTATAAATGGCCAAAATAAACATAGATTTTTTTTTTTTCAAAACTTCCTTAACGAAGCCTTCATCCGATGAACATAATTATCGTCCAATGAACATAATTATCGAAAGGTGTTTGAAGTTTTGTAAATATCGAGGCTTTCTTGTAAAGTTAATGTGGCAGAATTTTTTTTGATGATAAATGATTTGAAGATGGAGAATATTAATGTTTTTTAGGCTTTAGAGGTAAGAATCTTTGTCAAATGATATCATTTCTAAATATGTATTTATGCAAATTATTGGATTTATTTTGCCGAATAAAGATTTTACACTAATGATTAAAGCTATCCTTGAATATTATGAAATTAACATTATTGGATCTTAAAGTTCTTACAGATCAATGTAATGCTTTTATTACTCGATAATCGAAAGTGGATTTTGATCCCTATTCTTCTAAATTGATGAGTAGTGAGGTATCCCTACGCCCAACCATGCAAATCACGGGCGTTCACACGTGACTCGGTTGAATTTCGTAGACTGTAAGCACTTGCATACACCAAACTCTAACCAGCAAAACCTTGTGTTAGAACAGTCGTTGTCTTCCCAACCTCACTTGTGGTGTTAAGTGAAATTGAGGCAAATGATTTTTATGACTTTTCTCTTTATCTTCTAGAGTCTAATTCTTGAAGTGAAGTGTAAGGAATGGAATATTGCATTAATCTATAATTACTCTATTCTATCTCTTAATTGTTCCTAACATAAGCATCTGATCCCATTTTCCGTGCACATCCTGAGCATCCCCTAACCACTACTGGGTTACCAGACATTAAGTGTCATTGGGTTGCCAAATGTTGGGTTTACATTCGAGATGGTCGTACTTATGGTTTCTACAAGATATAAAAGAGCGATGATGATTGAAGTGATAACAATAAAAACTTAAGGAATTATTAAAACATAGAAATATTAAACTATTAAATGCTCAAATGACTAAGTCCAAATGCTGCAAGAAATGCTTGAAAAGCTTGTCTTTATTGCCGGTCACACCAATGGGCTCAGGTACATTAGTGCTTGAATAAAGAGCCAGACGCCTTTCTCACACCTACTGCGGGCACTTGGAAAATATTCTAACTCTCGCAAGAACAGACTGCAAGAGCTTTGCTACAACTACCAAAAAGATACCTAACTGTGACGAGAGCACACTTATTTATAGGCTAAAACAGGTGCTACGTAAACGAGGCCACATAGACACATGGACAAATGCGTCGACGGGGCTGCGTATATGGGGCCTCGTATATGCAACCTAGTCAACACATCGACTGCTTAGCACTTCATCATACCCCCACGACTGAGTGAAAACTCATCCTCGAGTTTCATTACAATTTGGAAGGTATGAAGTTCTTATTACAACATACATGACACAACACCAACTTTACTGACGCACCAAGTGCCTAGGTGTACAGAGAAGAATGAATTACAAAATGGTGGTGTTCAGAGACAAAATTGAACACCCCAACGATCCTAGATTCTTTGTTATTCTGAAAGATGCAAAAATTGTTGGAGGAGATCACACCATCCCTGGTGGCAATGGTTTTGACAAACCTTCACCAGCCTCTGGTGCATGTGGTGGCAGCAGCACAGAAAATGGTTGTCCCGCAGCAATTGCAACTTCTGGAGGCAACCGAAAAACCTCCAAGAGAGCCTTCATTTTCTCTTCCTTGCTTCTGGGATTGTTCATTGTCCAAGAAGCTTTACTAATGTGTGCTGGGACTAGAACCTCCCAAGGGCATGGAAGTGCAGGGAAGAGTTCTTTTAGATTGACAAACTAGGTCGCGAACTGTTTTTGTTCGATATCGAATGCTTGGATTGATGTCTACAGCTACTGATAGTCATTCATTTGTGGAGCCAAGTTCTCAACGACCGCATGTTGCCCTTCAAAACACTTGCGAAGAACCTCAAGTTCCTCATTTGTTATTTCCAATTTTTGTTTTGTCGCTTTATACTCTTGGAACTCGCCCTCGTATAAAGAATACAAGGTTGACCAACTCCTTATACTCTGTCATTTTTTCAACCTGCAGTTCCTTGAGACATATCTCAGCCTAGTTGTAGGCGTTCAATCCATCAAAGATGGGT
This sequence comes from Gnetum montanum, assembly GCA_015680685.1. Classification (NCBI taxonomy): domain Eukaryota; kingdom Viridiplantae; phylum Streptophyta; class Gnetopsida; order Gnetales; family Gnetaceae; genus Gnetum; species Gnetum montanum. The sequence continues at coordinate 190,070 of MNCI01009116.1, read as the reverse complement.
TGCCACACCTCACCTCCTTCTCGGAGCTATTGGAGTGCTTGGTTCAATTTAGCCTTTACAGCTTGAATCTACTTTTCATTCACTTCCTTCTGCAATCCCACTTGATCCCTGTAATGATTTTTAACTTTTTCAAACTTAAGGGCTTCATTTTTCCAAGCAGCAATTTCGATGGCCGATTTTTTTCGTAAGGCTCAAACCTCCTCCATAGATAGATTTCGATTTTCGGCGGCCAACCTCCTCACATCATTGTTTACCCTGGCTAGCTCCTCTTACTATTGGTGGATAAAATTTTTCATGTGCTGATTTTCAACACCAACATTACGTAGGTGATGAACTTCCATGGTCAACCTGACATTCTCCTGGTGAACCTCCATCAAGTCCTTGTTTAGATGATATGTATGAGCATCTGTCAAGGACTTATCAAATATTGCCTACTCTTGCTCATCCTTAACTATCTGGAGTTTGACTTGAAGCTGTTGAAAAGCTTCATCTCTGGTGAGTGCATAGTTGAGGAGCGCTAGATCAGCAAGTTGGGCTCTTAATTAGGCAACTTCTGTCACCAAGCGTTGACAATTTGCTTGAGATACTTCGAGTTGCCCCTTCAAGATGAGGCTCTTACCCCTTGCTGAGAGCAGCTCCGATTGGGTTGCAGTGATGTTATCTGGAAGATCAAAGACATTCGGAAGCAGTTGCCCAATTCCCACTAGTCGGTCCAATAGTTCTTCATGTTGGGCTGCATCGATCTTGCTACATGAAGTCTCTACGGACACCTGTACATCTTCAAGTCCATGTACATCTAGTACAAGTGTCACCGATGCATTAAGGGTCATAGCAATCATGTTAGCAACCACTTCAGTTGCTATTTCCTATCCTTGGTGCTACATTACCAGGATAGTTGCCCCCTCTCCATCCTCCAAGCGTACTAAAAAAGTAGCAGCATTCCTTGAAATTTCAGGAAATAACTATTGGGTGGAGACTGTTACTTCTCGAACACTAGGATCAGTTCTTGCGGGTACTTGTGTTCAGGCGACAGAGAACATCGACCCTACTCTCTCCAGCAGACTTACTGATCGAGCCACTTGCTCTAGATGGCTCATTACAGGGCAATAAACTGAAGGGTCTTCTCCTCCATCGATCCCTACAAATTGCTCTTGTTGGCTCAAGAGCGATTGTTAGATTTTGCGTATATGTTTTATGATTTTTTGCAAACTCGACCTCGTTGTTTTCACAGGTGGTGGAGGTGGTTGCTGCTCTTCCTCAGTTTGTGTGGTGGTCGGAGTCTTATCTTTCATCATCTCTCACCATGAGGTAATCGAGGCATGCCGAAGTGTATCGTTGGCGTATCGTGCTATCCTTGCCCGTTTGCATAATTTCCTAATTAAGTAGGGAAAGGGTAAAGCCTGCCTTCCACATTCACTTTTAGCTAACCTTTTCTCAATCTTCAAAAATAACAATTGTGGAAGGCTCATTGGAAATTTTTCGCTTAGAGCGGCACATGCATGAGTGGAGAAGGTAGCGATCTTGCTGGGTCTTACCATTAGATTCAAATGGTAAGATGCAATTTTTGAATATACCCTCTCTACGGTGGTCAAAGTTTCGAACTCTTTGCGATCCACCCCATAGCACTGCCTGATCCACTCCCCTTTTACCTTAGGATCTGGTTGCTTAAGGATCTCTGCCACATTAGCTCTAGTCTTTGGCAACCCCAGAGCTTGTGTGATCACTTTCGCAAAGTAAGAGACATAGACGTCCTTGATTCTTACTCTGGACCACGATTGCCGATTTGTCCATAAGAGATAAGTCTCTCCTAAATACCATTCACCACTAGATGTGATGATTGGCCACATAGGTGAGTTTTGCAATTGGAGCTTTACATCTTCTGGTGCATTCTCAAGAAATGGTCCAAAGTTCAACTCTTGCAGGACCATTTGTTGCACCTCCCTTGGCCTAATAGTGTCAAGACATGCCTGGTTCAAGGTGACCTCAAGCCGTGGTGCTATCATCGAAGTCTCATCCCCTTGCGATTGTTCACTGGGGATCTCCTCTTCAGGAATCTAATGAACAAATTCCACATCAGGTCCTTCGTGGAGGGGGCCAGTTGCATGGGAACCCTCCGCGTGCTTTGGGTGCTGCACACCTCATCCTCTTCCCATTCTTGGTCACTTGTCCCTTGGTTGTGATGGTCCTTCTCCCCTTGGATGCCTTGGTTTTGGTGCCATCTACAATCAAACATAACCATTAATTAAATTGTGCATAAGTTGCTCAAAATGACCCTCATACACCTTCTCAGTTTGACTAAGTTATGGTGTTGGCACGTGCATCCCATTAAATTTCCCGAAGGTTTAGTTGATGGGTTAAAAACAAAAAAAAAATAAGGCATGAGTTGGAGTTTAAACTATTGTTTTTTTTTCTTCTCTTAAGAGGTATAAAGTCTTTTAATAATTTTAATTTTTAATGATTATAG
>MNCI01009116.1:173734-187596 GCA_015680685.1 Gnetum montanum | reverse complement strand
CCCCCCCCCCCCCCCCGCCCCATAATGAAAAGCATACCTTTGGTTGCGAAAGAGGGAAAGGATAAGGTGATTAGGACTCACGATAGAAAACGTAAGTGCTTGGAAAAAAGAGGTGAGTTAAAAAAAATGGAAAAATTCCCTCGTTTGGTGTGCAAGAATGGCTAAAATCCATCGTGCGACAGTCGTATATATAGTTTTTGTGCGCTGCATCAATGGGGCTGCGTATACACGGTCGCGTATACGTAGGGGTGTTGCTCTCGTTGACCAGCGTTGACCAAAGGATAAAAGCCTGAAACATGGAATTAAAATGCCAAATTGGGGTGGTTGAAGAGCTAAGAGACCAGGGACTCAGTTGAGGGATAGAGGAAGGTAAGTGGGGTGAGAAAAAGAGTCACAGGTAGGGGAATGTTGTGAGAAAGAACTCTGCGGAGAAGAGTTCGAGAAATGGTGAGTGTAGAAACAATCAACTAACAACATTAAGAGGATGGGAGACTAACAAACGGAACTAGGAATATGCAAGTGGGTCCTCTCCATAGGAAGCAGTAGCCTTAGTAGCCCTTGCATACCATCAACACCAGAGTCCGTGGGCCCCAGAGTGAACGAACGGTGACTGCGAGTTAAGAACCACATCCATGAGAACCCGTTGAAGCATTATGGGTTCACAGAAATCATGACAAATCATTAAAACATAAGACACGTAGTGAGGTGAGTCATGGAGAGAAATGGGTGAAGAGAGAGAAGTGGGAGTTGGAATTCCGGTTATCGATCACATGAAACCCCATGTAAAGTAGTGATTAAGTGACCTGATAGGACCTTTCCTGAATTCAGACCCAAAACCAACCACATACATTGACATCGTAGCAACATGTGAAGACTCATCCACGCCCAAGAGGACAAGAATGCACCCACAGAGAACCACCACTCCAACATGCGTGAGAGGAAGAAAGTGAAACGGGACTAAGTTAGAGGGGACAAGCTAGTCCCATAACTAGTGCTAGTGGCTTGTGAGAGGTGGGCTAAGGGGTGTGCTTTGAATTCCCACATAGTTATGATTTTATTTTTATTGTTATTTTTATTTTGTGGGAACCACACCATGCAAAGACCCATGCTGATTTGCATGCATTTGACCAAGGGGTGTGCTTTGAATCCTCATACATTTTTTTTTTTGTGTTTTGGTGATGAGGACCACACCATGCAGGGTCAAATTGCTAAGGATCTTTCTTTTATAAAAGAACTTGGAGTGGTAAGAAATCCGTGAGAACACTTTCGCAACCCAGGGGACAGAAGAGTACAACGAACGTTGCATTCCCTTTGAAGTCACACCTAATTCAAACCATTGAGTCATCCCCAAGTCTGGGAACTACACAAGTCATAAATTAATTAAAATGTTTTTAAGTGAAGGGGGTTTGCATGTTTCCAAAGGGAGGAAAACCATGGAGTGGATGAATGGATGGATGACGTGGACTCACTACCAATTTTATGAGATGAAAGTAGACGTAAATTCCAAGAACAACAATGCGAGAGTGGGAACAAGATAAAATAGGTGGACCATTTCACATGACCCATTGCAATGAAAACCAACCACGCCACACATTTGATGACAATAAGACGATTGATTAGTAACCAACTGAAAAGTAAACACACACACACACATAAATAAGCAAACAAAGAAACAAAAAAGTAATTAAAGAAAGAAAGAAAAAGTGAGTAAGAATTGGCAAACATACGAACGATGTTGAAAAACAAAAAAGTGTAAAACAAAAAAGTTCCAAAAATGGTGAGGAGATTAGTAGAGTGGATTAGCATGGTGAGTGGTCTTCCCCATGACTAGGCTGGGAGGAGGAGACCTGAAAGACGGAACAAGGCTGTTCTTGTAATGCTAAGGCAGTAGCACTGGATTGATGAAGCTCGTGGAAAGGTTTTAATTGTTGCCTATTGACCAACTGTGTTCTTGTGGGGTCCTCAGGTTTTTGTATAAGCAAGGCCCTGAATGGGAAGGTTTCAGAGACAATGTAGGATCCTTTCCACAGTGTTTGAAACTTGGTCCATTATGGTACATGTGTGGGGTTCNACTAATCGATTCTCATCTAGCACACTTAGGTTGATAAGTCGTTCATGTTGTGCTAGTGGTAGGTCAAGGCCTAAGTCACTAGCTGTAGATAGTGTTCGGAGCTCTACCTAGATTGGAAGTTTCAGCAGCTTCCCGTACACTAACTCATAAGGGGAGTAACCTATAAGAAGTTTCCAGGTGGAGTAATAGGTCCAAAGGGCATTGTTAAGTTTAGTGCTCCAGTCCCTCCTATATTTACTGATGGTTCGAGTGAGGATTTTGGTAATGACTTCAACTTGCCCGTTGGCTTGGGGGTGATAAGGTGTTGTAAATTTATGAGTAACCCCCAAGTGTTGCATGAGTTTATGAAAAGTGATGCCCGTGAAATGTGTTCCATTGTCTGAGATGAGTGAACGTGGCACTACAAACCTATTTATGATTTGTTGTTGGACAAATCGTGCAGCGGTGTTTGAGGAACAGTCGATGATGGCTGCCGCCTTTACCCACTTTGTGTAGTAGTCAATAGTGACAATGATGTATGCCTTCCCATTGGACATGGGTGTGATGGGACCCATGAAGTCGATGCCCCAAATGTCAAAGGGCTCCAATGGTTGGATCCACAGTTGAGGTCCCTCCATTTGTGTAGACATCCCACCGTCTCTCTAACATTGTCTATAGGAGCGGGCGAACCATTATGCATCCCTAAAGAGTGTAGGCTAGTAATATCCTACAAGCAGGATCTTAATGGCCATGAGTCATCTAGCATAGTGGCCCCCACAAGGGTCCTCATGAGCATCTTGGAGGATGTGGAGTGTATCATCATTAGGGATGCACCATCGAACCAGGCCATTTGCACATACCTTATAAAGATGGTCGTTGATTTTCATGAAGCGCTTGGCCTTATGGAGAAACTGTTGTTTTTGCCAATAGTCCCACTCCTTTGGAAATTCCTAGGTTGTGACATAGGTGAGGATGTGGCTGAACCAAGGTAATTCTTTGGGCACCTGCGTATTGATCGCTCCTGCGAAAAGGAGTTCATCTAGAAATTGGTCAAAGAGTGGCTCCTCCTATTCTGCATTATCCATCACAACCAAGACAAGTGGTCAACAACCACATTTTTGGTTCCCTTCTGGTCTACCATAGCGAGGTCAAATTCCTGAAGAATCATTAGCCACCGTATGATATGGGGGCTCATCATTGGTTTGTTCATCAGGAACCTGATGGCACTATGGTTGGTATGCACAAACACCTTGTACTCGAGTAGATAGTGTCAGAACTTTTCCAAGGCAAACACCACCACCATTAACTCATTTTCAGTGGTGGTGTAGTTAAGCTGAGCACCCACAATGCTATGACTTGCATAGTGGATATAGTATGGATGTCTCTGGTCGTCCCACTGTGTAAGCATGGCTCCCAACACATAGTTGGATGCATCCGTCATGATGTGAAAGGGTCTGGACCAATCAGGTGCCCATAGAATTGGAGTTTCTATGAGTTTCTATTTAAGCATTTGGAATGTAGATTCACATTCACTAGTCCAAATGAATGGAGCAGCTTTCTTTGTGAGTTCCACCAACAGCTTGGCAATCTTTGAGAAATTTTCGATGAAGCGCTGATAGTAACCAGTGTGACCAAGGAATGATTGTACATCTTTTATAGTGCTTGGTTGCTTGGTGATTCCTTGGATGACCCTGATTTTTTTAGGATCCATGCTAATCCCTACTTGTGAAATACAGTGCCCCAGAAAAGTGCCCTCTTGGACCATCAAGTGGCTCTTTTGCCAGTTGAGCCATAGATTTGTTTCTATACATCTTTTCAGAACTTGCTCAAGGCAGTTCAAGGCTTGTTCAAATGTGGCTCCATAGGTAGAGAAGTCATCCATGAAGACTTTTAAGCCATTGCCAATTTGCTGCTGGAAGATGCTGAGGACAAGGTGTTGGAAAGTGGCAGGTGCATTACACAGGCCAAAGGGCATCTTTTTGTATGTGAAAGTTCCCCAGGAACTTGTAAATGTTGTTTTGTCTTGGTCTTCATGTGTGATTTGGATTTGGTTATAGCCACTATAACCATCCAAAAAGCTATAATAACAATGCCTTGCGATGGTATCCAACACTTGGTTCACAAATGGAAGCGGGAAGTGATCCTTGAAAGCAGCCATGTTGAGCAATCGAAAATCTATACATTTGCCACCCTTCTTGGGCATAATAACGAGTGGGCTAACCCATTCACTATCTACAATGGAGTAGATGAACCCCGCTTTCAGAAACTGCTTGATTTCATCTTTGATGACTTGCTTCAATTTTGGGTTCAACCGCCTTTGTGGTTGTCATCGTGGCTTCATGAAGGGATCGATATAAATCTGATGTTGGCAAACCCTGGGGATCAACTCTAGTTAATTCAAGATATGACCATGCAAAAGCGACCTCCCATTTCTTCATCACCTTTAGCAACTTCTTCTTTTGTTCATGAGCAAGGGTGGCATTGATAATCATCGACTTCCCATTCTGCAGAAATGCATATTCTAAATGGGTCGGTAAGGATTTGAGTTCCAAGGGCTCCTATTTAAAACTTTCATGGATTTGTAACTTTCCCCAATCATCACAATCATCAACAACAGATACTTTTTGATGGACCTCTTCCAAATCATCCATGCTTTCTACATAGGTGCATACAAGCCCCTTAGATGGTTCCATGCATAAAGTGCTGCTGATAGGGTCAGCTGTTAACCACTGGGTGTCTTCTTGATTTGTGGCTGTTGCGTATAAGCATTGTTGAACTTACAATTCTTTGGTACACCGACTACATGCTTAAATAGATGTCCACTTAGTGAACCACAGCTTCTACACATAGTTGCACCGAGAGTCACTGTACGTGATGCATGGAATGCGCTTCTTCTTAATTTTCCCAAAAGGATTTTCCTTTAAAATTTCAAGGGAAAGATCTTAGAGTCCCAATCTTGCATCCACCGTGCTCAGCCAAGCTCTTCTCATTATGATTGGAAAGTTTCCCTTGTAATTCTCAACACGAATGACAAGGAAGTTGACAGGAGATGACCACCCACAAATGGTGGTCACAATGTCTTCTACCAATCCTAAGGGAATAGTAATGGATTGGTCTACCAACTCGAGCCGAATGTTGCTTTTCTTTAATGGGGGTAGGTTCCAAGTCTTATACATGTCATTTGAAATCAAATTGACTCCTGACCCCGAATTCAGAAGAGCTTTACATGGCTCATTTCTTGCCACTTGAAGACAGATGAGGGGGCTTCTTGAATTAGTCAATTTCTGAGGAAGATGGCCTACCTTTATCCAGTCCATCACAGCATGTGTGAGCAAGAAGGTTTGTATGTTGGAGGACGTTTGGTTTGAAGGTTGCTCGAAGGATGGAATGGTGGAGGTGATTGGAGGTTCAGAGGCATTAGCCACAGGTGTGTGTGAGGGTATGTTTAGATTATTAGGCCAAAAAAAGGGACATTTTTGTGGCTTCACTTCCGGTCCACTTGGCTGAGGAGCCAGTTGTAAGTTGATAGCCCTCATAGCGTTACGTTGCTGTGGCTGTGGTGGTATTTCCCCCTGCATAGGTGGAGCAGGTGGTAGCTGAGTGGGGTGTTGTTGAGTAGGAATGGCAGGAGAAGGTGATGGAGGATAGTAGAGATGTGGGCTCTTCTCCCTAGGTGATGGAGACTGTGCTTGGAAGTATTTTGGGGGGTGGTAATAATTCTAAAAGGTCGCATGACTAGAAGAGTCCCACAAGGAGACTAGTTGCTGAACATAGTACCCATAGGGATCTGGCTGTCAGTAAGGGTACTACTGCCTTGAAGGTAGCATCCCCCATGATTGTGGGTACTGCCATTGCTGAAAATATTCATAAGGTTGCAGTGGTGCTCCACTTGGATAATATCCTTGCTGCTAGTGGAACTACCTGGGATTACCTTATGGGTAAGGCAACCTTCGGGGTGTTTGCCTCTTTGCCAAGCGAGGATTCAACGCATACATCCTAGACTCTTGTAAATGTGACACTATGGGACAACACCCTTTAGGATGTTCGTATTGGCATATGTCACATTCATCATCTCCTTCTGTATCAGAGTTTGCAACCTATTCTGCTACAACAACTTTGCCCTTACCTTTATGGTAGGCACATTCAACTTCCTTCCTCCTACGCCGATCATGATCATTACTTTGCTCTTTGGATTCCTCTACGATCTTTAGAACACTTTAAAATTTTTTGTCCAAAGAGTCCCACATCTTGTCAACCTTTACCGATATTTCAAAAGCAAATTTTTGTAGGGGCAAGGTTTTATGATTTACTGCTGCATCCAGTGGTGATTCCTCCTCGTCTTCACAAAATCAGACCTCCCTCTTTTTGATGGAGGGATTCCAATTATACTCCTCTACACTCTCCTTCTTTCTAAGTTCCCCCTCTTCTTTAGCCACTTACTCAATTAAGCGCTGCAGTTGATGGGCCCTTAGTTTTGATAGTCGTCCTTGGGCATACATGCCAAGGGTCTTTTTAGTTTTAAAGTAGAGCCTATCAATGATATGGTGAAGTTGTGTCCACTGAGAGTAGCCATGACCAGGGCATCGATGTAACAATGAGTAGTATCTACTCATGGCTGCATCCAAGGGTTCATGACCACCTTGCTTCCACCCTTGGATTTGACATCTCAAGTTAGCCACTCTAGAGTAGGTTTGATATTTTTCATTGAAGATTTCTAGCATCGTACTCCATCTCCTGATTGATTCTTTGACTCCAAAAATCGGTACCATCTTTTGTTCATTATCAATGTTCTGCAGGGTGCAAGCATCATGAAATGCTTGCAAGTGAGTTTGCGGATCAAAATTATATCCCCCTTCAAATCTAGAGATTTTGTTCATGTCAATGCGCTTGATCTGGCTATCTTTCAAGTGCCTACTAGGTATTTGAATTGCCTCAGTGATATGGAGCATGCTTCGAGTAGCCAACAATGGTTCATCTGAGTCATAATTTTGTTGAAGGCCATGATGTCTGTGACGATTTCGGCTAACTCTCCTCTCATGATGATGAGACTTGTGTGATTGGTCACGCCCTCCGTCATGTCGTTCCCTTCGGTCCTTACGACCACCATCACCTTGCTCCTTTCTACCATGATTACAATCGAAGTCTAAACTAGATGAAGGTAGAGTGGAGTGAGAGGATGGAGAAGAGGGAGAGGAATCACCACCGCCCCGGTGTCGATCTCCTCCTCTACTCTGATGATGGCCCCGATCTTCACTCCCATATTTACTTTTGCCTTGACCTTTCCTGTGTGACCCACCATCCTCCTGGGGGTCTCGATCACTTGATTGCTTGTTTTGAATGATGGACTGAATGATCTGATGCCTTAGAGGAAGTTCGGCCAAATGGGAATTATGAAAGATAGGTTCCTCATCGTCCTGCAATCCTTGCAAGAATAAGGGGTTACTGAATTGTTTCTCCTTCATGTGTTCATACCGTTCTGCCTACTGCTGGTCTTGTACATGTTGTGCATCCATTGGATGATAGTCTTGATAGTCATGGTCCTCCATGACATACTCCACACTATGGTCCCTAATGCCTAGTTTGGAAAGATTGTGAAATAGCATTCTAGGAGCCGATCAGTTAGGCAATAATATGATGTTTCCTTCCATGTCCCACCAGCACAGATGCTCATCCTGATGTAGGATAAAGGTGAAGTTAGGGACATATGCATCTGGATGTATGTATACCACCCGACATTCTTGTGGCATCGGTGGGTTGGATCCATCTTGCCTATGAGAAGAAGACATTTTGGATGTTAGATAATCCACTAATTGGTGTACCTCACTTTTTACTTAGGCCACCTAGCGTGTGTAGATTTTACTATCCTGGATCCATTTCAATGACGTGAATGATAATTTTGCTAAGGTTAGATGGCGCATGTAAGACCAACAATCCCCAACAACAGCACCAATGATAAGTGGCAAGGTACCCCTACGCCCAACCATGCAAATCACTGGCGTTCACAGGCGACTTGGTCGAATTTCATAGACTGTAAGCACTTGCATACACCAAACTCTAACCAAAAAAACCTTGTGTTAGAACAGTCATTGTCTCCCCAACCTCACTTGTGGTGTTCTGATGCAATGGTTAAGTGAGATTGAGGCAAATGATTTTTATGGCTTTTTTCTTTATCTTCTAGAGTCTAATTCTTGAAGTGAAGTGTAAGGAATGGAATATCACATTAATCTATAATTACTCTATTCTATCTCTTAACTGTTCCTAGCATAAGCATTCGATCCCATCTTCTATGCACATCCTGAGCATCCCCTAACCACTACTGGGTTACTAGACATTAAGCATCATTAGTTTGCCAAGTGTTGGGTTTACATTTGAGATGGTCATACTTATGGTTTCTACAAGATATAAAAGAGCGATGATGATTGAAGTGATAATAATAAAAACTTAAGGAATTATTAAAACATAGAAATATTAAACTATTAAATGCTCAAATGACTATGTCCAATTGCTGCAAGGAATTCTTGAAAAGCTCATCTTTATTGCCAGTCACACCAATGGGCTTAGGTACATTAGTGCTCGAATAAAGAGCTAAACATCTTTCTCACACCTACTACGGGCACTTGGAAAATATTCTAACTCTTGCGAGAACAGACTGCAAGAGCTTTGCTACAACTGCCAAAAAGATACCTAAGTGTGGCAGGAGCACACTTATTTATAGGCTAGAACAGGTGTTGCATAAACGAGGCCACATAGACACATGGACAGATGCATCGACAGGGCCGCGTCAATGTAGCCACGTATACAATGCCTCGTATACGCAGCCTAGTTGACACATCAACTGCTTAGCACTTCATCATAAATTATTCTAAAATTTCTTGCTAGTTTAAATGAACAAATCTTTCTCTTATTTTTCAAAGTGTTAAATATGAAATTGTTGGTAGCATTGACATAATCCTAAAAGTAGAGTTAAAAACATTACTAATGGTGTGCAATGCACACATTATTTTGTAAATATTGATTTATGGTAGAGGAAGATAGAATGAAAGCTCAAGGCTAGTAATTAGTGTTTCTCATAGAAAATTACATACTATAAATTGCAAAGATATTGCAACTATTATTGTTGTGAAAAACATGCTATTGGAATCTATCATATTCTTAATAAAAAAATTGTTGATGAGGAAATATAACAACAATTTTCAAAAAATGACAAATAATAGTAATTTTTAGCAATCCAAATGAAATCTTATTCAACAAGTTTTCAACCTTTTACTAATCCTTTTAAATCTAAATATGCTAGTAAACTTTTCATATATACAAAGAAATCTTTTTTTTAAGAAAAATAAACTACCTTTTAGCAATGAGTAGCAATGAAATTGTTGATGCAAACGAATTATACTTAGTGTAACATAAAAAGAAGAGGACTATAAATATTATTTTTAATTAAAAAACCCCTAAGTTATCTCCTTCTCTTTACTTGTATTACTATTCTAAATGTTTGTTCATCGAATAATGTTTTTTCACCTATCAACAACATGGATTGTTACACAAATCAATGATGGGCGTATTCTGTCCCACATCTCATTGTTAGTTTTATCATGAAATGTTGTAGGAAATCATGCCTTGCTAGTGGATTGAAAGTTGTTTCACTCTAGAATAGGGGTTGAAGGAGTGTGGAGATCCTTATGATTCTCATGCTATCTTAACCATCACCAAAGGACTACATGACCTTATGATGAGTAGTAAGTACCTCTACATCCCAACCATATGAATCACAAGCGTTCACGCATGACCTAGTCAAATTTTGTGGATGGGACTAGTTGTGGCATCTAGATTGTTAAGCATTGATCATGTGACATTGTCTTACCACTTGGACTAGTGGTAGCTTTTTCACGTATGGTTGTGTGTAGAGATACCTGCTGCTCATCATTAGCACCATTGCTAGGAATGGTGCTAGTTATCTAGACTAGTTATATTATAAACGATCACTATGAAAGTATTAACGATTTACCTTTTAGAAAATATTAATATTTTAAGTCACACACATTATCAAAGAAAATCATGTCTTCTTCACATAGGGCCAAGAATGCATCATATGACGAAAACACTAGTAGGAGAAATGATAGGATCTATACTAAGGAAAATTGGAGTGAACAACCACAAGCAGGGGTCTCCTATGCTCATTGAGATCCTTACTACACTCGAAGACTACATTCAACTGATGCAAACAACCCTAGAGGAGATGGAACACATCCTAGAATGAGAAGGGTCTCAAGGCCTAAGACCTTCTCCAAACCTAAAAGAGATACATCAAGAACCAAAGGGGAAAATATATGAGCCATGGTGATTCTCCCAGTTCCCCATCTCCCTCTTCCTATTCAACATCTAGTTCTGACAAAGATGAACGTAGGTATAGAGATAGAGATACACTAAGGGTCAAGAAAAAGATAGAAATAGAAATAAACATGATCATCAAAGTGGGCATAGACGAGATCATCATAATCAAATAAATAGAAATAGAAATCATCAGCATGACATGTTTGATGATGATGAACCATTATTGGCTACTAGAAGCATGATGTAGATAATGAAGGTAGTTAGAATATCCCACAGGCATCAAAGGGAAAGTCACATCAAAAGACTTGATATGAATAACATTCTTAAATTTGTGGGAGGCTATAACTTTTATCCACATCACTTACAAGCCTTCCATGATGCTTGCGCCTTGTAGAACATCAAGAGTGAGTGGAAAAGCTTAAGCTTTTTCCTAGGACACTAGTTGACGAAGCTAAAAGTTGGTATAGATCATTGGAACCAGATTCAATCCATCGATGGTCTATGATGTTGGAGTTTTTAAATGAAAAATACCAAACTTATGCAAGAGTGTCCAACCCGAGAAAACAAATCCAAGGATGGAAGTAAGAACAACATGAATCCTTGGATGTGGCCTTGGATAGATACTATTCGCTACTACATAGATGTCTAGGTCATGATTTCTCTCAAAAAGAGTAGCTTCTCCACATCATAGATGGGTGATGAGCGATGAGGTACCCCTATGCCTAACCATACAAATCACAAGAGTTCACACGTGATCTAGTCAAATTCTGCAAACCTTAAGTTCCTAAGTACATTGGTTCTAGGATGTGAAATCTAATCATAACTATTGTTGTCTTCTCAACTACACTTGTGGAGCTTAATTGTATGGTTAAGTGTAATTGAGTCATATGATTTTTATTATTTTATGTTTTATTCATCTACGATTAACAACAAGTTGAAACTTAATTTATGAACCACTTTATTTAATCTAGTTCTTGATCAATAACTAACTATCGTAACATATGCATTTAGTCCCACTTTCTGTGCACATCCTAAACATGTATGATGCTGCTGGGTTACCAAACGTTAAGCGTTGCTGGGATTACCAAGCGTCATGCGCATGCTCAAAGAAATTATACTTATGTGCTTAATTAATTTCTATTTAATCAAATTAGCTTACTTTAACTTAATTACATAGTAGTATTAAGTGAAATTACACAAAAACATTAAATACATGAATGAAATATTTAAGCTAGCCAAGATGCTGCAAGGTTTGATCAGAAAGCTTATCTTTATTGCTGCACACCTTGCTATGCTCAAGTACAATAGCACTCTAATAAAGATCTGTACACTTAATGACTCTTGCTGTGAGCACTTTGGAAAACATTCTAACTCTAGAGAAAAGAAACTGCAAGAGCTCTGCTATGCTATGACAAAAACCTATTTGCAAACCGTGTGCCCAAGCACTATATTTATAGGTTGGCACACAACTCGTGATATCGAATATTTGACATTGCATCTTGGGACCCGATATTAGGGCTCTGATATTGGATAACAATATTAAAGCTAGGCAAAACATGATTCATCATACCCCCATGACTGAATGAAAACTCGTCCTCAAGTAAACAAGAGGAGGAGCAAGCTCCTTACAAAATACTGGAAAGGTATGGTGATGAGTGGTCAAGGTACACCTATGCCCAACCATATGAATCACAAAGCGTTCATGTGTGATATAGTAAAATTCCGTGGACTCTATAATTTCCAGTACACTAGTCTTCTAGAAAGTGAACCTTGCCTTAAAGGTCATTCATTGTCTTCCCAATTACACTTGTGATGCACATGGTATGGTTAAGTGTAATCGAGGCATATGATTTTTATGATTTTGTGTTTTATGTTCTTTAGTGGTTAAAGTAGAGAGATTAATTAATTTAATACTAATTTAATTTAACTAACTAACTATCTCTCACTAGTCCTAACATAAGCATTTGATCTGACTTTTTGTACATGCCCTGAACCAACGTATCCATTGCTGGGTTACCAAGCATTACATTACTGGGCACACCAAGTAATAACGTTGTTGGGATTACTAAGAGAATACATGTTTATGCTTGAAGCAATTGTACTTATGTATTTAACCTATTTAGCTTATCTTACTTAATCACTTAATTAGCTTAATTATTGAGAAACATTGAACAAATAATTGAAAACATTAAACGCAAGAATAAAACATTTAAACTATCCAGAATGTTGCAAGGGTTATCAAGAAGCTTGTCTTTATTATTGTACACACTGGTGTGGTTTAGGTACAATAGTTCTCAAATAAAGATCCGTACACTCAATGACTCTTACTATGAGGGACTCGAGAAAACATTTTAACTTTTAAATGTAAAAACTATAAGAGTTCAGCTACTACTATGACTTCTAATCTCATATACATAACTGGGAGCTCGTATTTATAGTTTTTGCTATAGTACTACATTGATGGGGCCCCATAGATGTAGTAAACACTACGTTGACGTGGCCCCATCGATGAGGCCATGTCAATAGGGGCTTATCGACATGACATTTTAATGCTTCATCATAGCCTCACGACTAAATGAAAACTCATCCTCGAGTTCCCTTACAAAATTGGGAAGGTATGGAATTATTGACTAACCCTTACAAAACAAACTGACTTGACAAAACTAAGTGCCCGAGTGTACAAATCAACAAATTACAAACATTGTGGTGTTCATGACACAAAATTGAACATCATGATATGACTACACAAAAATTGGATAGCACATCCTCTGTTAGCATGAAGATGGTGGTGAAGATTAGATAGTCCTAGGTGGTGGAGGCTCTTGAGGTTCTGAAGGACCTTCGTTGGCTTTAAGCACATGTGGTAGCTGAGGTGGCTATGACTCTCTTACTATGGCTGCAACCTCTAGTGGAAGGTGAAAGGCATCTAGCAATGACTTCATCTTCTCCTGCTTGCTTTGGGGATCATTCAAAGTTCACGTAACATCACCAATGTGGGCTGGAATGGGGATATCCCATAGATAAGACATTATTGGGAACATCTCCTTCACGTTGACAAACTAGGCTGAAACACCACTAATTTTGGCCTAGCACTTTTAGACAAGAATCAAGCTAAGTCATGCTGCTGCTCAACATGAGTACAGCGTGACCAAACTTGGAGGCCTCCGAAACAGCCCCTGATGGTCCATGATTCAACAGGCAAGGTTCCCCCGGGCCCCACAGGCGAATGCACCAACTTCCAGCATCCAGAATCAAAAGTTTTAGGTTCAAAATGTTTGGTTTTGGCTAAGTACACTTTGGTTACTTTTTCAGATGCTGCACAGCGTAAGGATCAGCGTCACCAACTTTTGGAGCGCCGAAATTAAGTTCAAACAGGCCGAAATCGAGCACAAGGACCTCCCCATGACCTTCACCAAGGTCCCCAATAGCTCCCAACCTCTAGAAAATCAAGATTAGGGCCTCAAATATGCCATTTTGACTT
>MNCI01009116.1:149809-172443 GCA_015680685.1 Gnetum montanum | reverse complement strand
CAGCTTCTTATGGCTAAAAGTCAAGCCTTACAACTACCTCCCATAGAGCCTCAAGATGAAGAAGATGACTTTGCAGCCCAATCTGAACATGGAGAATCATACCATACCGTTAGCCTCCATGCCCATACAAACCCATTATTCCATCCTTTCCTGGAAGAAACTGTGTTTCCTTCTTCATCCACAAACACTCAAGGACCTGTTTTCCATTCCATTCCTATCTTTTCCGTGCTCAATAGCATCCACTCTGATGCATCCACTTCCATCATTCCTCCACAAGTACAGTCCCAACAACTCCTCCAAACCAACGCAGGGTCAATCTTCCAACCTCAAGTAATTGGAATACCATCGGTCATACCCACCTCCACATCCACCCATTACATACCTCAGGTACAAATCCATGGAGCACCATTGATTACTCCAACCCAACATGTTCAGGGTGTTACCTCACAACTTGTGGCTGGGCAGTGGGTTCCATCGGTAGTCTCAGTTCCAAACACCATCCCACCACAACAAATGTTAGCCCAACAACCTGCCTTTCCACAAAGAATGCAACAATTAAACCATTATCATCCACAATCCACTCAATCCACGGGTTTGCCTACCACCCAAGAATGGGCAAACATACAAAAAATGATACACTCCTTGGCAAAGGAATTAAAACGCCTTAAAAATTTGAACAATGAGGAAGTCAAAGTACTAGATTTCTATAATTGACCCCTCAGTTCCACCCTTAACCTTGCCAAAAGGAGTCTCATTACCTCAACTGACCAAGTACAATGGAGAAGGAGACCCAAATGCCCACCTAGTGACATTTAGAATCGAAAGCCTTTAACTTCAGGCATGGCCCCATGTAATTTTGCGAGTGTTTGCAATGTCCTTAACCGGAAAAGCCTTAGACTGGTACCGATCTTTACCTCGTAGCTCCATATCTTCTTTAGAGAATTTGTTGCATCAGTTTGTCACCCATTTCAAATACAATCTAAAACCTAAAGCCACATTAGATAGCTTGATTCAAATTAAACAAGCACCTTTAGAGCCAGCATAGAAATTTATCCAAAGGTGGAGTGCAGCCTTAAACGAACTTCACGAACCCATCCCCGAAACATATTTACTCACTATCCTTAAGTCAGCCGTGAATGACTTTATTAAGTCAAAACTTTACTACCTGAAAGCCCGCACATTGAGCCAAGCATTCGTACAAATCAAAGACATAGAAGAAGTAGCATAAACAAGTAATGACCCAACCTACTTAGCTTTTAGGAGCCAACATACGAGGAAAGATAAGTCCAAAACAACGGTAGCAGCAGTGGCTGAGGGAAAACAACCCGCTATTCCAAACAACTATGAAAGAACCACACCCACTCATACACCTGAAAATTCCTCAAATAGAAACAACAACACAGGTCATGCCCGTACCTTCGAAAGGAAAGACCCTGCTCAATACACACCATTACCCATGAAGCCTTCACAACTGCTTGATCAACTTCTAAAGGCTGGGCTAATTCAACACAAACAAATGTCTCTTGCAGCCTTGCAAAGACACGATCGCTTTTGCGAATTGGCCAAAAATCCAGCCTTAGCAACAGCCAACGAACCTCCCATTCCAAAAGGCTTTAGGTTGGATAGGTTTTGTGAATATCACCAATGATGTGGTCATGGGACTGATCACTGCTTTGCGTTGAAACAAGACATACAACACATGATAGATGGGGGCGAAGTAGTGTTCGATGAGACAAACTCGATAAGGCCTCAAAACCAATCCATGGGGGTTTACAAGGATCCTCTCAATACCAAAACCAACGATGCCCCATATGTGATTAATACTATCCATATGGAAAACAGACAAGACGTTCCGCGAAGACCTTTTGTGATTCCGAGGCCTTCAAAAAACACACCTACCCCAACATCTCCTCAAACCCCTTTTCCCACATGCACGTCCCCCACACCGTCAAAACCATTCATCATCCGCATACCTCCTTCGGTTGCCACAACAACAAACATACTATCTGAAAATCGACCCATTCCCTTTGTGGTCTGGGTGCTAAAACACCTTGGCACACAACCCACCTTCACTTCTCGACGACCTTTGCGAGAACATCTTGCCGATAGGCTAATAAGAGAGCACTTGGAAAAAGAAAAAAGAGAGAGCATGGAGAGAGAAAACCATGGACACGAATTAGGACTACCAAAGCCTACACTGCTAAGCACCGTTCCCATGAGTTCGTCTGTTAATGAGCCTAGTACAAGTCACCAAAACAAAAATGAAGTCACAAGTCATATCCCAAACCCAGCATTCTCAGCTACTAACGTAAAAACCCCTCCACATGAAATACGAATGCTAGGTCAAATGGACCAAATCTCTACGGATAAGAATGTCCCAAATGGTAGACCTAGCAAATGCATTGACCCAGGTCACACAAGCCTTAAAACAAAAGAATACTTCTTTAAGTTTGTATGACCTAGTAATGACTTCACCAGTACATCGAGAGGCTCTCGTATGGATGCTAACTTCAATTCCTGTTAGTGAGGATCTTCCTGCAGATGAGCCATCTATTTATGTAGTATTATCCCACAACTTCAAGAATCGAAGACCACATCCTTAGAGTTCCACGTTAAGGACATTAAGCTAGATGAGAAAATAGGGGAAATCACCATGGCCCCTATGTTAATAACAATACAAGTTGATCATTTCAAAATACGTAGGGTGCATGTCGATGATGGTGCAACAACAAATGTAATACCTTTTTCCATCATCGAAAAATTGGGGCTCACTGAACAAGTACAACCTACAATAGCCTCTTTCTTGAGATCCTTCAGTGGTTCCCGTGTGGGAGTGAAAGGCATGGTTATCTTAGATTTCATAGCCAGAGACCAATTCCCTACATTAGTTGAATTCATAGTGGTTGATGAAATGCCAGGGTTTAATCTGATCCTAGGACATCCTTGACTAGCTCAACTTAAAGCCGTATCTTCACCAATCCATCAGGAGATACATCTACCTTACGAGGGTGGTGGGATTATCATACATGGGGATACAACACCATCGATCACTTCCTCATACCTTGAGGTAGGTCAAGGGTCAAAAATTGAGTTCGTTAAGCCTAAACAAGAAACCATGAACATATATCAGAACGTGAACCCAACATTGGCTCACAATCCAACTAGCACTGAAGAAACAAAAGAAGACAGACATAGGAGCCATTCCTGTTGATGTTTCTTGGTTAGAACTACCCTTTGACATCATTGATGAAAAGGAAGGTAAATATAAGATCATACCCATACACCCAGCACCACACGTTAAGTTACAAAAGATCAAGAGGCAACTCAACAACTAGAACGAATGATACAAACTGTTCGAAACGACGTTAAACTACGAACTGTCCGAAATGATGTTAAACTACGAATTGTCTGAAATGACGTTAAACTATGAATTGTCTGAAACGATGTTAAACTACAAACTGTCCGAAATGACGTTAAACTACGAACTGTCCGAAATGATGTTAAACTACGAACTGTCTGAAATGACATTAAACTACAAACTGTCCAAAATGATGTTAAACTACGAACTATCCGAAATGACGTTAAATGATGTTAAACTACGAACTGTCTGAAATGACGTTAAACTACGAACTATCCGAAATGACGTTAAACTAGGAACTATCCGAAATGACGTTAAATTACGAACTGTCCGAAATGACGTTAAATTACAAACTGTCCGAAATGACGTTAAACTACGAACTGTCCAAAATGACGTTAAACTACAAACTGTTCAAAATGGCGTTAAACTACAAACTATCTGAAATGATGTTAAACTACAAACTGTCTGAAATGACGTTAAACTACGAACTGTCCGAAATGACGTTAAACTACAAACTGTCTACAATGACATTAAACTAGCCACGATCAGAAATGGCCGGTTCCATTTAAAACTTCTTGAAAACGTTACTACCTTTGGACCACCATGGCATAAAACTGGTAATCCTTTTTTTAACAACAGATGCAACAATCCATCAAGACTTTAAACTAATGTACCAAGCTCGAAATGGCTTTAAAATAGAGCCAATAAATTACAGATTTACAAACTCCTGTCATCTTACATTGAATTTTCGCTTACAAGTTACAACTTACGATTTAAATTCTTGCATGGTCATTGCTTTCTTTTCCAAGTATTTACCTTACATCTTGCTTTACACTTTAGAAATTTATGTTACATTTAGGTGGACACATATACTCTAGAAAACAAAGAAAAACAATAAAAAAAACATAAAACTACAGAAATACATGGCCCGAAAAGGCCTTAAACTAGCTTATAGCCCGGAATGGCCTAAAACTATCACTTTTTTGCATTGCTTTTCTTTCATTCATACATTCCAAATCTATGTACAACATGGTATCGCTTGACGTTGTTTTCTTTCTAGTTGATTTTTTTATAGGATCTTGCAGATACACAGCATGACCATGCATGTAGCATCACACTTTACACAAGCAAGGTAAGCATTAGTCCGCTATGACTATAAACTGGCACAGAATAGTCCTGGATCATAACTTAAAATTGATACCACAGAAAAGTCCTGGATCATGACTTAAAACTGATATCGCAGAATAGTCATGACATCATGACTTAAAACTGATACCATAGAGAAGTCCTGGATCATGACTTAAACCTGATACCACAGAATAGTCCTGGCATCATGACTTAAAATAGATACCACAGAACAATCCTGAATCATGACTTAAAACTGATACTACAGAAAAGTCCTAGATCATGACTTAAAATAGATACCACAGAACAGTCCTTGATCATGACTTAAAACTATTACCATAGAATAATCCTGGATCATGACCTAAAATTGATACCACAGAGACATGTCCAGTATGACACTAAACTGCTACGTTTGTTCGCCATGACATGAAACTAGCATCTAGAGTCCACTAAGACTATAAACTAGTTTGCCTCTTCACAGTCTACTATGACTATAAACTAGCAATGCACCATCTGCCATGATGCTAAACTAGCACCATCCAAGGGGTTATGACGTGAAACTAATCCACAACAGTCCGCTAAGACTATAAACTAGTGACATCATCGATGACCAGACAAAATTTGAAAAGATCTGTTGCAGTTGGCTGTGCCTGTTTCACAAAGACTTGTTGCATGATTCATCTCATGGGGCCTAATGAAACTGATGTTGTTCATGATTCTATCTGCTTTGAAATTTGCACATGGTGACTCCATCTCCTTGTTTAAAGTGTTTAGCTAACTATTTCATCTGTGGTTTTCTTGTCTTCTTGGGGTTGTGTTTGTAGGATGACACTTCTGAGGCGTTCATGCATAGATGCACTTCATCATGACAACAAGGTATCATGTTTTTCCTGACGCACGCGATTGAGTTAATCAATCCATTCATAAGCACATTCTCGACTCCTGATGCATCCCCTATTTCCCCATGATGCTCCCCTTAGCCTATTCAATTACACCCCCCTGATACATTCTGCTCACCTCAAAACTCTTGATACACTATTGCACACTGTAACTCTTTAAGCAGTTGCAATGCAAAACATGATACACAGTACATGATGCAAAATGTAAGTGCTCAAACACGAGCACGACACAAAAAGCAAGCTCTTTCAAAAATATTAAATACAAAAAAAGAAAACAAGAAAAGAAAAAGAAAAGAAAAAAAGGTCAAAGAGCAAAATGCATGGAAAAGGTCTTCAAGACCCCGTTGACATAATAAACAAAAGACTATTGGCCATTCTCATACAAGCCCCAAGCGAGAAGGCAGTTGTCTTATAGTTACACTTCTGTCTCAAAGAGACCATGTTGCACATCATTGCGTGGCTTTGGCTGTTTACAATGGGCCCTGCAAATACTCTATAAGAGTCCTGTTTCTTCAAAGAACGCACCTCTTATGTCTTGGTTCCGAGTCTGCTAAAAACCCAGCTGTTGACAAGGACCAATGACATAACTTGTGCACAAGAGAGCATTCCTCTACCACAAATCCTAGTAGCAATCATCGCCCTTAACCTCCTAGCTTCCCTGGTTACAACCGATTCCCTTGCATCTTGAACCACATTTCCTCAATCCCATGTAGTTTTGAAAATGGTGCAATGACACCCAGCCAAGGGCTGACGGTTAATGTTTGATGCTTTATTACGCATGGTGTTTTGTACTTCTTTGTCGATGCCTCTTGGGTGGATTCCTCCAGACATCAACAAAGAGGGGCCAATGAAACACCACTAATTTTGGCCTAGCACTTTTAGACAAGAATCAAGCTAAGTCATGCTGCTGCCCAACATGAGTACAGCGTGACCAAACTTGGAGGCCTCCGAAACAGCCCCCGATGGTCCATAATTCAACAGGCAAGGTTCCCCCAGGGCCCATAGGTGAATGCACCAACTTCTAGCATCCAGAATCAAAAGTTTCAAGTTCAAAATGTTTGGTTTTGGCTAAGTACACTTTGGTTACTTTTTCAGACGCTGCACAACGTAAGGATCAGCGTCACCAACTTTTGGAGCCCCAAAATTGAGTTCAAACAGGCCGAAATCAAGCACAAGGACCACCCATGACCTTCACCAAGGTCCCTAGCAGCTCCTAGCCTCTAGAAAATTAAGATTAGGGCATCAAATGTGCCATTTTGACTTGGTGACGCTAGGGTTACTTTTTCAGACACTGCATAGTGTAAGGATCAGCGTCACCAGCTTTTAGAGCCCCAAAATTGAGCCAAAATGACTTGATTTTAAGGGTGTAAGTCGTCCTCAAGGTCCACTATTGATAACTATGGGTCCCAGCCTTTAGAAATTCCAGATTTTAGCTCAAAATTGCAAGTTTTGGAGGTCACACTGCAAGTCACGCTGGATACTAGACAAGCGAGGCGGTGTTAATCCTTCTTGATTTTCTTTTTCAAGAAATCTGTAAAATGGCAAAGGGATATGAAAGCCCATGCAAAATCAGGCCAAATATTCAGCAAAAAAAAAAGAAATATAATTTTTCCAAGCAGGCCAGAGTTGGAGCTAATCCTTTGAAATTTTTTAAATTTTTTTTATCGCTTGAGAGCTTGTATTTCTAATTTGTATTTTTTTTATGGGATTGAATGAACCACAAATTGTAAAATACATTGAACCTAGTCAAAGAAAACCCTAGCCAAACCCTAGCCCAACCCTATAAATACCCTATCAATTCACACAAACTAGAGGAGGCAACAAGAAAGAGGCAAGAAAGAGAAGAAGAAGATGGAAAGAGGAAAAGATTGGAGAGATTAACAATTCTGAAGGAGGAAAGAACTTGCAATCCTTGGGTGCTCAGCACATCTAATTTTTGGCTTCCAAGTTTTCTTCACGTTCATCTCATTTCATCATCGCATCATCGTGTCATATCATTCTAGGGTTAGGCATTTGACTTGCCATCCACACTTGTGCAACTACGCTTTGATTGGTGCATATTCCTGTTTGAAACAATACAATATAGTTTCATTATTGCCTCCCATTTACATTGTTTACTTCTATTTATACTTTACAAATATAACTTTGTTTATGCTTTATTCATAACTTAGTATGCTTTATTTACATTTCGTATCATTGTTTACATTCCGTTTACATCTCGTTTACGATAACCCCAGCACTAGCCGTAGCTTACACTCGGGGAAGTCCTTGGTTGATTTGCGTGCAAACCATCCAAGGCACTCTACCTTCGTTTACTTTTCCAGCTTGCCCTTGGGTGAAGGCAGGGTCAGCTGTGGCTGCCTGACAATCTCTCGGTGTTTGTTTCCCTTCTAGCCTTACACTGACGATTTAGGTCAGTACATAGGCAATGAGATATTTGTGTTCGATGTCGAATGCCCTAACTGCATTTTATAGCTTCTAGTAGTCATTCATCCTCTTGGCCAGGTGCTCAGTAGTTGATTTTTGATTAGTGAATCATGCCTTGAGAACTTTGAGTTTAGCATTTGCCATTGCAAGCTTCTGCTTGGTGTCTTTGTGATGCATGAACTTAGCCTCATATAACAAGTACAAGCTGGCCACCTATTTTCTGAAGCTTTGACTGTAGCCATATGGTAGTCAACATGGCTAGGTCTGCATAACAGAGATTGGGAAGCTCCATATATTCTACTATCTTCTTGATCTAAAAACTTCTTTGTGCAAATTTTCATCTTGTTATAGGCATCTATCCCATCAATGATGGGTTGCCAAACTTCTCTACCTTACTAGAGTTGTTGGAGGGCTTCATTTATTTTTACCTTCACCAATTGAATATATTTTTTATTTACTTCCTTTTGTAGACTGACCTACTCTCCATAATGATCCTTAACTCTCTCAAATTTGAGAGCCTTTGATTTCCAAGCAGCTACTTCAATTACAGTTTTCCAGTGTAGGGCATGCACCTCCTCCATGAAGAGGTTCTATTTTCTATTGCCAATCTCCTCAGTTTTGTGTTTGCTTTGGCTAGTTGCTCCTAATGTTGATAGATGAAATCAATTAATTATTGATTGTGTGCATCAACATCCCATAGGCAATGGTTCTTAGCGGCAATTACACGTTCTCCCAGCAAGCCTAATCCAAGGCCTTCTAAATGCTATGCTATGTGGCCTCTACTAAGGATCAAACATTGTCATCTCCATTGCACCCTCAACCCCTTTCAATTTAGTGTGAAGCTGTTCCATAGCTTCATCTTTTGTCAATGTTGGGTTGAGGAATTCGAGGTTAGCAATCTAGGCTCTTAATTCAACAACTTTCGTAGCCACGCATTCATTCTGCTCCTTAGCTGTTTGAAGTTGCCCCTCCAACATGATATTCTTGTTCCTTATCTCAAGCAACTCCAACTAGGTTCCTGTAATACTATTCGGAAGGTTAAAGACATCCGAAAGTGGTTGCCTGGTTCCCACCAGTCGGTCTAGTAGTTCTTCATGCTATGCTACGTTTATTCTATCACCTGTAGTTCCTGTGGACATTTGCACATCTTTAAGTGTAGTGACATCCAGTATAGATGTCACAAGTGCATTAAGTGTTTTAGCAATCTGGTCAGTGACCACTTCTACTATCGTCTCCTACCCCTAGTGCTGCATCACCAAAATAGTTGCTCCTTCATCCTTTTCAAGGCATACCAACAAGGTCATAGTGTTTCCAGAGATTTCTAGGAGTGACTATTATTCTGTGAGAGATACTATAACCTCTCTAGCACTCAGATTTGACCTTGGAGGAAACTAGGTTCTTTGGACCAAGAAAATGGATCCACCCTCAACCATCAAGTTGATCATTTGGGCTATCTCATTAAGATGACTCATGGCTAGTCTATATATGGATGGGTCCCCACCACTCGTGCCTGCTCATTGCTCTTGTTCACTTAAGAGTCATTCTTTATATTCACACAACCATTGGGCAGTTGTAATGATGTATGGCACAGTTGTTTGAGTGGTAAGTGGAGGTGATGGTCGTTGCTCCTCTTCTTGGATAGTGGTTGTAGGCATCATATCCTTCATCATTTCTGCCCAGTTGCTGACCAGAACAGTCCTGATAGTATCATTGGTGTAACATACTATTCCTCCCCTTTGATAGAGTTTCCTGATGAGGCATGGGAAGGAGAGTGTCTTCCTTCCATGTTTATTTTCTTTAAAGCACTTCTCCATCTTTGGATAGATTGGTTATGGAAGGTTGACAGGGAATCTTCCAACTAGAGTAGTGCATGCTTGGGTAGAGAATGCGGTGATTTTGCTTGGCCTCACCATGGGATTGAGGTAAAAGGCCATCATCTTGTAGTGTATCCTCTCTACTAGTGTGAGTGCACCAAGCTCCTTGCAGTTGACACCATAGCACTGCTAAACCGATTTTTTCTTTATGCTGGGATCCACGTGCATTGGGATATCAATAAGGTTTGCCCCTATTTTGGACAATCCAAGCACTATAGCAATGGCTTGCGCCAAGTAGGACACTGAGATGTTATTGATTTTCATCATTGATCTAGGCTACTTGTTGTTCCAAAATAAAAATGTCTCTCCCATGTACCACTCCCCATTGGAAGTGATGATTGGCCACATGGGAGAAGCCTTTAGCTAGTCCTACACTTCTCTTGGTGCATGCTCAAGGAAAGGGACAAAATTTAACTCTTGGAGCATCAATTTTTAGACCTTCCTTGATTTGATTTAATTCAGGCAAGTCTCTATCAAGGTCACCTCAAGATTTACTGGTTGTGCTAGTGCATCATCCCACTAGGAGTGTTCTATTGCTACTGTTGGTTTTGGAATCTATCGTAGATTCCAACTTTGCCTCTTTCCTAAGATGACTTGTGGCATGGGTTGTGAGTGGTTCTTATTGGTAATGTTCTTGGCCTCTTCCCGTTCTAGGTCGTTTCTCCCTTGGTCGAGACGGTCTTGCTTCCTATGTGTATTTTCCTTTTGGTGCCATCTGTGGTCACAACACATCCATGGATTAATAAATATAATGTGTAACTATAAATATTTGAATACCTTCTCTCGTTAGTTAGTTATACTTTGGCTGAGGTTGGACCATGGAAAATTGATTATTTTATTAATTATTTATTGTAAATGTCACCAGAGCTTGTTGGAAAGGTTTAACTCTTGTAATTTGGTGTTTAACAATTAATTTCTAAGTTAAACCTTTATGGGAGTTAGAAAAATGGTGAAACATTTTCTATTAAAAATGGTACATTTATGAATGCCATGACGAAGAGCTTACCTCTAGTAACTGCAGGGTTAAAGAATGGAGTGATTTGCATAAACAGTTAGGAAGTTATGACCTCTAGAAGGTTTTGGGCTCTGAAAAATTGAAAAACTCCTTTAGTGTTTGTGAGAAAATGTAAAATTTTTCAAGTGGGGTCATGCATATATATTCTATTTTTTTCCCTTCCATCAATAAGGCCCTGTATATGGGTCTACTCCATCAATGGGATCTTGTATATGGGGCCCTTAGGCAAAAATGTTGAATTTTGAATATCTTGAAAAATATAAGGAATTTTTCAATGAATTTGGGGTCCATGGAATTCCAGAAAAGTCAAGAATATGATAAAATCATTGAAGAGGGAGTTTGAAAGCTACAGCATCACTATGTCCTATTGGCACAAAGCACATTTATTAGAAAAAGTTTGAAAATCACACTCAAACTAAACAAGGTAAAATATATAAGAAAGTGTGAAATATTCAAGAAAGAGTCAAACATACTCACAATGGTGTAAAAAAAATGATGTAAAATAGGAAAAATATTGAAAATCAAAAAGATGTAAAAGAAACAAATTGTAAGACAAAAATGTGTAAAACAACAAATAGAAAAACTAAGTAGCCATATGGATGATTAACATAGATGGTCATCTCCCCCATGACTATGTTGGAAGTAGGAGATCCGAAAAATTAAGAGTGGTTGTCCATTAATTGAGGTATTTGTTGTATTGGCTTTCCTTGGCTCGTGGAAAAGCTTCACTTGTTGGATGTTGACCAACTGCTTTTTATTTGGAATTTTAGATTTATATGTGGTCATGGCCCTAGAACGAAAGGTTTTGTTAATTATATAAGGTCCCTTCCACAACGTTTGGAACTTTGTTTTCTAGGGTACATGTGTGGGGTTCTAATAAAGAACCTTATCATTTGGTTGAAATTTTACTTTCTGTATTCTTAGGTCATGGCGTTGCTTATTGAATGCCTTATACACTTTATTCAAAGATAGGACCACTAATCAGTTTTCATCTAGCATGTTGAGGTTGATCAATCTTTCTTTTTGTGCTAAGCTTAGGTCAAGATTCAGTTCATAGGTTGTTGAGAGTATATGGAGCTCGAATTGAATTAGGAGCATTGAAATTTTTTCGTACACTAGCTCATAGGGAGAGTAGCTAATAAGGAGTTTTCATGTTGAGCGGTAGGCCCAAAGAACATTATTGAGTTTTGTGCTTCAATCTCTCCTATATTAGCTCATGGTTATTATTAGGATTTTTATGATCTCCTTGTTAGTTACCTTTGCTTGACCATTAACTTGGGGATGATAGGGTGTTGTTAATTTATGTTCAACCCCCAAGCGTTGCATAAGTTTTTTAAAGGTGACACCTATAAAATGAGTTCCATTGTCAGAAATTAATGCATGTGTCACCCCAAACCTATTTACAACATTTTGTTGTACAAATCTAGTAGTAGTGGATGAAGTACAATTGGTGATGACTGCTGCTTTTACCCATTTGATGCAGTAGTTGATTGCCATGATGATATACACCTTTCCATTGGACATAGGTGTGATGGGATCCATGAATTCAATGCCTCATATGTTAAAGGGTTCTAGTGGTTGAATCCACTATTGAGGATCCTCCATTTATGTGATCATTCTACCATCTCTTTAACAATATTCACAAGATCGAACAAATTGGTGAGCATCTTTAAAGATTGTAGGCCAATAGTGTCCTACCATTAGGATTTTAATGGCCATGCGTCTCCCTACATAGTGGCCTCTACAAGGGCATTTGTGAGCATCCTAAAGAAGGTGTAGTTGATTCACATTAGGGACACACCAATGAACCAAGCCATTGATGCACACTTTATAAATGTGTCTATTGATTTCCATGAAGTACTTTTCCTGATGAAGAAACTATTGTTTCTTTTGAAAGTCCAGAGTTGGTGGCATCTCTTGAGTAAGAAGGTAAGTGAGGATGCCATTATACCATTTTGTTTCAATGAGCACTTGGTCATTGATTGCTTCTGTAAAGAGGAGTTCATCTAGAAATTGATTAGAGAGCAGGCTCTCCTTTTTAATATCCCATCTTAACCAAGAA
Source organism: Gnetum montanum (assembly GCA_015680685.1). Taxonomy (NCBI): domain Eukaryota; kingdom Viridiplantae; phylum Streptophyta; class Gnetopsida; order Gnetales; family Gnetaceae; genus Gnetum; species Gnetum montanum. The sequence continues at coordinate 159,683 of MNCI01009116.1, read as the reverse complement.
AGATGGTCAACAACCATATTCTTAGTCTCTTTCTAATCTACCATTATGAGATCAAATTCTTATAAGATCATGAGCCACCGTATGATACAGCGACTCACCATCAGCTTGTTCATTAAGAAGTAGATAGCATTGTGGCCTGTGTGCACAAACACCTTATAACCAAGCACATAGTTCCTAAAATTTTCAAGAGCATACACCACTACCATTAGTTCTTTCTTAGTTGTGGTATAATTCAATTGTGCACTCACAATGCTTCAACTCGCATAGTGGATGCAATATGGATGTTTCTTATCATCCAACTACATAAGCATGACTTCCAAGGCATAATTAGATGCATATGTCATTATGTGAAATGGTCTAGACCAGTCTGGTGCTCGTAGAATTAGAGTTTCCATGAGTTTGTCTTTTAATTATTGGAATGCATGTTCACATTGCTTGGTCTAGATGAATGGAGCATCTTTGTTCTTAAGCTCAACCAAAGGCTTTGCAATCTTAGAGAAATTATCTATGAATTGTTGGTATTAGCTAGTATGTCCAAGAAATGATTGGACATCGTTGACTGTCTCTGGTTGGAATGTGATTCCTTGGATAACCCTCATCTTTTCTGAGTCTAGTTTAATCCCTTGTTGTAAAATTTGGTGTCGCAATACTATGCTCTCATGGACCATTGGATGGTTTTTTTACTAATTGAGCCTAAGGTTTATTTTGATACATCTTTTCAGAACTTGCTCAAGGAGGTCTAGGGCTTACTCAAATGTAGCCCCATAGGTAGAAAAGTCATCCATAAAGGCTTTTGCTCTGCTACCAATATGCTATTGGAAAATACTAAGGACTAGGCATTGAAATGTTGCAGGGGCATTGCACAAACCAAATGGAATCTTACAATCTACAAACGTTCCCTAGGGACTTGTGAATATTGTCTTGGCCTAATCTTCTGGTGCAATTTGGATTTGGTTATAGCCACTATAACCATCCAAGAAGCTATAATAACAATTCCCAAAGATAGTGTCCAACACTTGGTCCACAAATGGCAATGAAAAATGATCTTTAAATGTTGTCATGTTCAATAGCCTAAGTCGATGTAGACCTACCACTTATCACCTTTCTTTGGCATAATTATGAGTGGGCTAACCCACTCATTATTTGCGATGGGATAGATGAACCTTGCCTTGAGGATTTGTTCTATTTCCTCCTTGATGATCTACTTCAGTTTGGGGTTTAGCCATCATTGTGGTTACCTTCTTAGCTTCATGGCTAGGTTGATGTAAATGCGTTACTAGCATATCCTTACATTGATTCTAATCAGCTCAAGATTTGACCAAGCAAAGGCTGCTTGCCATTTTTTAATCACCTTTAACAACTTTTCTTTTTGTTCATGAGTAAGTTTGGCATTGATGATAACCAGCTTGCCATTATTTAAAAATGCATACTCCATGTTGGCTAGTAGAGTTTTTAACTCGAGGGGCTCCTGCTTGAAATTATCAAGGATTTCCAACTCTTTCAAATAGGTATCATCATTTTCATCATTAGAGAGTTGGTGATGAACTTGCTCAAGTTCATCCATGCCTTTGACATAAGCACATGTCAGGCTCTTAGTAGGTTCCATGCATAATGTGCTGTTATTAGAGTCAGTTATCAGCCACTAGGTACCCTCCTACTTTGTGGCTGCTACATCTAGGCACTTTCGATATCTATGTCTTGTGCACACTAATTGCATGCTTTAATGTATTTTTTGATGGACTAGATATTCTACATGCAATTGCACCTGTTATTGCTATATGCTATGCATGGAACATGCTTCTTCTCTAGTTGTCCAAATTCATTTTTCTTGGAGATTTCCAAGGAGAGTTTCCTTATACCCATTCTTGCATAAACTGTGCTTAACCATGCCCTTCCCATAACGATGGGGAAGTCACCTTTGTAGTTCTCAACCTTGATCACTAGAAAATCGATAGAATAAGACCACCCACTAACTATGGTCACAATGTCCTCCACTAACCCCAAAGGGACAATGATTGATATGTCTACTAATTCTAAAAAAAAAATGCTATTTTTGAGAGATACTAGGTTCCAGGCCTTGTACATGTCATGGGAGATGAGATTGATGCTGGAACTAGAGTCAAGAAGAGCCTTACATGGCTTATGTCCAGTGATCTACAAGTAAATAAGAGGACTTCATGGATCAGATCTTTTCGTGAGAAGGTTGCAAATCTTGATCTAATTAGAAATAGCATGAGTTAACATCATAGTATAGATCTGAGGTAGCATTAGGTTTGAAGGAAACTTGAATGTGTTTGATGTAGAGGATGAGGGTGTTGGAGATATAGGGTGATCAACTAGATTAGGTTGTGAGGGTTTGGGAGAACTGTTGAGTCAGAAGAAGGGTTGTTACCTAGATCGATTATCCAAACCACTTGGCTAGAAAGTCGGTTATGAATGTACAACCCTTGTAGCATTTCGTTGCTATAGTTGTGGAGGAATTTCACCTTGCATGGATGGAATAGGAGGTAATTCGGTTGAGGGTGGAGAGATATGGGTAGATGCATGTGGAGGATGGTATGGATATGGGGGCTTCTCTTAAGTAAATGGTGAATGAGTTCAATGGTACTCTGGAGGGTAACAGTGATGTTGGAATGATGCATGGTTAACAGAACTTCTTGGAGAGACAAGTTGTTGAACACAGTACCTGTATGGATCTGGTTGCCTATAAGGGTACTGTTGTCTTGGCGGTGGCATTCCCCACGACTATGGTTGGTGCCACTATTGATATTGTTCATATGGTTATGGTGGAGCTCCACTTGGATCGTAAGCCTATTGTTGCTGGTGGAACTACCTTGGATCACCTTGAGGATAAGGCAATCATCTAGGTGCTTACCTCTGTGCTAGTTGAGGATTCAACGCGTACACCCTAGACTCTTGTAAGTGTGACACCACAAGGTAAAATCCCTTAAGATCTTCATATTGAAAAATGTCACAACCAATGTCATCATTAGAGTCTATCTTCACAACTTCTTCTTTGTAGCAGCTTTGCCCTTACCTCTTTGGTAGGCAGGTTTAGCTTCTTTCTATCTCTTGTGATTATGATCACTATTTTGCTCTTTGGATTCTTTAGCAATATTTATAATAGTTTGAAATTTTTCATCCAAAGAGTCCCATAATATGTCAGCCTTTTCCAAAATATTAGAAATAGATTTTTGGATGGGCAAGGTTTTCCTAGTCACCACTTCATCAAGTAATGACTCCTCATCACAAAATTGAACCTCTGCTTTTTTGATGGAAGGGTCCCTATTATATTCTTCTGCACTTTCCCTTTTTCATAACTCACCTTCTTATTTTACAACTTATTCTATTAGCCTTTTTATTTGTTGAGCTCTTATTTTAGATAATCTCCCCTAGGCATAAATGCCAAGAGTTCTTTTGGTTTCTACTCTAAGTCCATCTATGATGTGGTAGAGTTGTTTCCTTTAAGAATAATCATGGCCAAGGCATCGATGTAAAAGAGAATAATATCTACCCATGGTGAAATCCAAGGGTTCATGAGTTCCTTGTTTTTAGCCTTGGATTTGCCTTCTTAAATTAGACACTTTGGAGTATGTCTGGTATTTAAACATAAATAGTTTAAGCATTGTACTCCATCTGCAAATCGATTCCAGCTCCAAGGACCAATATTAGCTTTCAGCCTCTTTAACAAGTATTCTAGGGAATAGCTTGAGTTTCTGCTAGTCATTTTCAATGTTCTATAAGGCATAGGTATCATGGAAAGCTTGTAGATGTTTTTGTGGATCAGATTTATATCCCCCCTCAAATATAGGGATATTATTCATATCTAAATGCTTGATCTGACTATCTTTCACATGCCTAGTTGGAATCTTAACTACCTCTACAATGTTAAGCATGCTTCAAGTTGCCAATAGTGGTTCATCATCATCATGATTTTGTTGTTATTGATGATGTCTTTTGTTACCCCTTTAATTATTGTGGGCATGGTGATTAGTATTATTTCCTCTCTACTCACCTTCATCATGATTGTTTCTTCTAGGATGTCTTTCAAAATTAGAAGAGGAAGAAGAAGCAAATGTAAATGAAGAGGGAGAAGAGGGAGGAGGACTGCCTCCACCATGAAATCTACCAATTCTCCCTTAGTTTTCACAACCATGTTCATTATTTTTCCTATCATGTTGATGCTTGTTTGATCCCTTGCCTTGCTTGCCATCTTTCCTTGAACTTGAATTGTCAATTGTAGACAACAAATTCAAGGTCACATCCTCATAGTAACAAAGGGTAGAAAATCTTCATGATGAGAGCCCTCAAAGGCAGGGTCCTTGTTGTTGTCTTGGGTTAGTAGAAAAAATGGTTTTATGAACCATTTTTCCTTTACATCCTCATGATGCCTCTCTTGATGTCAATCTTGCTTGTGTTGTGTTTCAATGGGATGGTAGTCCCAATAGTCATAGTCATGCATAACATACTCTTCTTGAAGATCGTGGATGCCTAACTTCTTAAGAGTTCGAAGTAGCATCATGTGCATAGATTGATTAGGGGGCATTATGATGTTGCCCTCCATATCACACCATCACAGTTGCTCATCTTAATGGAGGATGAAGGTGAAGTGAGGCACATACTCATTTGGATGAGTATATACCACTTTGCACTCCTATGAGACTAGTAGTTTAACATCATCATGTCTGTGAGAAGAAGAAGACATTTTGTAAATAAACAAAGTATCGATGGGCTTTTATAATTATATTTCATGTGAGAGTGATGTTGACCTTGGGTTTGTCTAATGATATTAATAATATTCACTAATCCTAGATAGCACACGTTTCAATAAACAGAGTGCCTGGCAACGACACCAATGATGAGTGATTGAGGTATCCCTGTGCCCAACCATACAAATCACAAAGTGTTCATGCGTGATCCAATCAAATTCTATGGACTTTAGAGTTTCCAGTACACTAGTCTTCTAGGAAGTAAACCTTACCCTAAAGGTCATTGGTTGTCTTCCCAATTACACTTGTCATGCACATGGTATGGTTAAGTGTCATTGAGGCATATGATTTTTATGTTTTTGTGTTTTATGTTCTTTGGTGCTTAATGTAGAGAGATGAAGTAATTTAATAGCTAATTTAATTTAACTAACTAGCTAATCTCTAACTAGTCCTAACATACGCATCTAATCTCACTTTCTGTACATGTCTTAAACCCATGTATCCACTGTTGGGTTACCAAGCATTATGCTACTGGGCAAACTAAGTAATAATGCTATTGGGATTACCAAGAGAATACATGTTTACACTCAAGCTATCGTACTTATGTATTTAACCTATTTAGGTTATCTTACTTAATCACTTAATTAGCTTAATTACTGAGAAACATTGAACAAATAACTGAAAACATTAAATGTGAGAATAAAATATTTAAACTATTTAGAATTTTGCAAGGTTTATCAAGAAGTTCATCTCTATTGTTGTACATATTGGTGTGGTTCAAGTATAACAGTGCTCGAATAAAGATCTGTACACTTAATGACTCTTGTTGCGGGCACTCAGAAAAATATTCTAACTTTCAAATGCAAAAACTACAAGAGTTCAGCTACTACTATGACTTCTAATCTCATAAACACACATGGGAGCTCATATTTATAATTTTTGCTACACTTGTGAAGCTTAATTGTATGGTTAAGTGTAATTGAGGCACATGATTTTTATTATTTTATGTTTTATTCATCTATTATTAACAACAAGTTGAAACTTAATTTATGAATCACTTTAATTAATCTAATTCCTGATCAATCACTAACTATCCTAACATAAGCATCCGGTCCCACTTTCTGTGCACATCTTGAACACGTATGATGCTATTAGGTTACCAAACATTAAGCGTTGTTAGGATTACCAAGCATCATGCGCATGGTCGAAGCGGTTGTCCTTATGTGCTTAATTAATTTCTATTTAATCAAATTAGCTTAATTTAACTTAATTACTTGGTAGTATTAAATGGAATTACACAAAAACATTAAATGCATGAATGAAATATTTAAGGTAGCCAAGGTGCTGCAAGGTTTGATTAGAAAGCTTGTCTTTGTTGCTACACATACTATCGTGCTTAGGTACAATAGTGCTCAAATAAAGATCTATACACTCAATGACTCCTGCTGTGGCCACTTTGAAAAATATTCTAACTTTGGAGAAAAGAAACTACAAGAACTTTGCTATGCTATGACAAAAACTTATTTGCAAATTATATGCCCAAGTGCTATATTTATAGGCTAGCACATACCCCACAATATCAGATATTTGACATCACATCTTGGGACCCAATATTACGTACCTGATATTAGGGCTTTGATATTGCATATCCGATATTGAAGCCAGGGAAAACATGATTCATCATACCCATGACTAAATGAAAACTCATCCTTGAGTGAACAAGAGGAGGAATAAGTTTCTTACAAAATATTGGGAAGGTATGGGATTATTGATTGATATGTAAATTGACTTAGATGGAATAGATAGACTTTAAGTGTTGAAGTGTATTAATTTACAAATTTTTACAAAATTGGGTGTTTGTGATAATAGAATTGAACACTTTGGACAAAACTAACATTTAACACCTTCGGCAGCTGAAGAGCGAGGGAGAAGATTTAATGATCATGAAGGATCCTTGTTGCATGGTGCTACTACTTGTCCTTTGGTGAAGGCAATCCCACTTTTAGTTCATGCTTTCCACTACAATCCAAAAAAATCATGGATTAGTGTGCAATGTGTAACATATACCCTTTAAGTACCTTCTCTCATAGGTGGTTACACTTGGCTAGGTTGTGATTATGGTGGATTGATTTCTTTAGTAGTGTTAGTGGAAAGACTAAAAAATAGGATGAAATGGATAAGCGGTCCATTTTTAAATTCTAAAAAGTCCAAATGTGATGAAATGCTTAAAGAGGGTTTAAAAATTCACAACAATAAAAAGAGGGTTTTACTAAAAAACATTGCGAAGATGCAAAAAATTGGATGTCATTGATGGGGCTTGCAAAAGGATTTAATTGTGAGAATGTCTAAGGATAAAGAACTTAACTAACCTAACCAAAATGTATGCAAGTGGGTCCTTTCCAAAGCAAGCACATGCCCTTTATTGCCCTTGCATAACTTCAAACCAAGGAGTTTGTGGACCCCATGGATGATCAATGGTTGCAGAAAGTTAAGTACAAAAACTCAGATGAAACTACCTAAGCATTTTGACACATCAAACCAAGACATCAAACAAGAACATGAACACCAATACTGAAGTGAGACATGAAAAACATAGATGGATGAGAGAGTGTGGGTTGAATGAAGTTCCCGATTAAGGTTAGATGAAGTCCCTTGTGAATTTTTGTGGTTAAATGACCTGATAAAATCCATTCTTGGTCTAGACCAAAATCAACCATGTTTAGTGACTTTGCATCATCATTCTAAGACCAATCCACCCCCTTGAGACACAAGAGTGCTCCCATAGAATAGTCACTATTCCTTATTTAAGAAGAAAAGAGAGGTAGGCAGTGAGAAAGGCCTTAGTTAGAGGCAACCTTCTGGCACAGGTAACATGTCTTTCTAGTCCCATAACCAGTGCTTATATCCTATTTATTTTATCTAATGGATGTGCTTTGAATTCCCATCATTTTTTCTAATGATGAAAACCATACAATGCAAAGACTTATTTAACTTCCTGTTATTGGTCAACACGATATGGTAAGAAATCCATAAAAACACACATGCATCCATGTAAGTAGAAAGGCACAAAGAGTACCGAGTCCCCTTGAAGTCACACCATGTTCAAACCTTTGAATCCTTTCCAAATCCAAAAACTACTAAGTTCACAAGTTTGTTAAAGTTTTATTAATGAAAAAGGGACCCCATACTTCCAAAACAAGGAAAGTCATAGAGTTTGTGGATGGCTGAGTGTTGTGGACTCATTACCTATTTCATGAAAAAGAAACCATGTCCTAATTATCAGTAACAAAATTTAAAGCTAGAATTTAGACCCCAACAATCAAATAATTAGATAGCACATGCCCACATCAAACAAATCACATTGTACCGAGTTGGCAATAAGGCAAGTTATTATTATTATTAAAACAAAATAAGAAAATCACATCTAAAATAAAGGAAAAATTGTAAAATATTTAAGAAAAATAAAATGTACTATCAATTGTTATAAAACAAAAATTTTTGAAACAGTTAATAATGTAAAAAAAATATGTTAGATAAAGAACGTGTAAAACAAAAAGTTGTAAAAATAACAATGTGTAAAATAAAAATGGGTAAAACAAAAATATGAAAAATTGAGGAGCTTCTTATATAGTTAGCATGGATGGTCATCTCCCCCACAACTAAGTTGAAAGGAGGAGATCCGAAAGATTGAACATGGTTGTCCATCTAATGAGGCATTTGTTGCATTGACTTACTTAGGTTCGTGGAAAGGTTTGACTTGTTGTATGTTGATGAGATACTTCTTGTTTGGGCTCTCAAGTTTGTATATCATCATGGCCTTGGAAGGAAAATTTTCATAAATGATATAAGGTACTTTCCACAACATCTAGAACTTAGTTCGTTGAGGTACGTGTATGGGGTTCTAGTAGAGGATCTTGTCTCTTGGTTGAAATTTGACTTTCCTAATTTTAAGGTCATCATGCTTTTTGTTGAATGTCTTGTGCAACTAATTAGTAGACAAGGCCACAAATCGATTTTCGTCTAGCAGGTTGAAATTCATTAATCTTTCTTTTTGTGCTAGACTTAAGTCAAGGTCAAGGTCATAGGTTGTTGAAAGTGTAGGAAGCTTGGATTGAATAGGGAGTATTGGTAATTTTTTGTACACTAGCTCATAGGAAGAATAGCCAATAGGGAGTTTCCATGTTGAGCGGTAGGTCCAGAGGGCATCGTTTAGTTTTGTGCTCCAGTCTCTCCTATATTTGCTAACAATTCTTGTTAGGATCTTTGTAATTTTCCTATTTGTAACCTTAGCTTGGTCATTGGGTTTAGGGTGGTAGGGTGTTGTTAGTTTATGTTCAACTCCCAAGCATTGCATAAGCTTCTGAAAGGTAGTGCATGTAAAGTGAGTTCCATTATCAAAAATTAATGTACATGGCATACAAAACCTATTTACAACATTCTATTGTACAAACTGAGTAGTAGTAGAAGATGTATAGTTGATGCTGGCTGCTGCTTTAGCCCATTTCATACAATAGTCAATAACGACTATGATGTATGTCTTTTCATTTGGCATGGATGTGATGGGATCCATGAAGTCAATGCCCTAGATGTTGAAGGGTTCCAATGGTTGGATCCACCATTAAGGTTCCTCTATTTGAGCAGTCATTCCACCATCTTATTGGCAGTGTTCATGAGAGTGGATAAATTAGTGAGCATCCCTAAAAATTATTGGCCCATAATACCCTACCATTAGGATTTTTATGGCTTTGTGTCTTTCAGCATAGTGGCTCCCAAAAGGAGCCTCATGAACATCTTAAAGAACATGCAATTGATTAGCATCAAGGACATACCAATGAACCAAGCCACTGATACACACCTTGTAGAGGTGTTCGTTAATCTCCATGAAGTGTTTCACCTAATGAAGAAACAACTATTTCTTTCGGTGGTCTTACCCTTGTGGCATCTCTTGAGTGAGAAGATAGGTGAGAATGCCATCGTATTGTTTAGGTTAAGTGGGCAATTGTTTAGTTTAGCCTTGATAAAGAGAAGTTCATCAAAATATAGATTAGATAGTGAGCTTTTCTCCTCTTTGTTGTTCCATTGTAACTAAGACAAGTGATCAACAATCACATTCTCAGTCCCTTTTTGATCTACCATTGTAAGATCAAATTCCTGTAAGATCACCA
>MNCI01009116.1:128173-149646 GCA_015680685.1 Gnetum montanum | reverse complement strand
CATCTTTCTTTGTTATCTTGACCAATGGTTTTATGATCTTAAAGAAATTCTCTATGAATCATCAATAGTAGCTAGTGTGTCCAAGAAATGACCAAACATCTTTTATAGTTTCTAGTTTGCGGATAATTCCTTGGATGACCCTTATTTTCTCAAGGTCAACCTCAATTCCTACTTGTGAGATTCTATGTCCTAATATAATGCCCTCTTAGACCATCAAATGACTCTTTTGATAATTGAGCTGTAGGTTTTTTTCCACATAACGTTTTACTACTTGCTCAAGGGGGTCTAAGGCTTGCTTAAATGTAGTGCCATAAGTGGAGAAGTCATTCATAAAGACTTTCACTTTGCTACCAATTTGCTACTAAAAGATGCTTAATACTAGGCGTTGGAATGTAGCAAAGGCATTGCACAGGCCAAAAGGCATTTTGCAATATGCAAAGGTTTCCTAGGGTCTTGTGAATGTTGTTTTGGCCTGGTCCTCTAGTGCGATCTAAATTTGGTTATAGCCACTATAACCATCTAAAAAATTATAATAGCAATGCTTAGATATGGTGTCTAAAACTTGATCAACAAATGACAATGGAAAATGATCCTTGAATGTTACCATATTCAACAACTGAAAATTGATGTAGACCCACCACTTTCCATCTTTTTTTGGTACAATCACAAGTGGACAAACCTACTCACTATCCACAATGGGATATATAAACCTTGCCTTGAGGAGTTTTTCGATTTTCTCTTTGATGATCTGCTTCAATTTGGGATTTAATCACCTCTTTGGCTTCATAGCTAAGTCAGTGTAGATACGATATTGGCATATCTTAGGATCAATCTTTTTGAGTTCAAGATATGACCAAGCAAAGGCTGTTGACCATTTTTCAATGACATTCAGTAGCATTTGTTTCTATTCTAGAGAAAGATTTGCATTGATTATTACCAGCTTCCCATTTTTCAAGAATGCATATTTCATGCCAGTAGGTAGAGTTTTTAACTCAAGGGGCTCTTGTTTAAAATTTTTAGAAATTTCTAACTCTCCCCAATAGGTATCATCATTTGCATTATCAAAGAGTTGGTGATGAACTTGCTCTAGTTCATCTATGCCTACAACATAAGCACATGTCAGGCTCTCAGTAGATTCCATGCAAAGTGTGCTACTTTTAGAATCAACGATCAACCACTAGGTGTCCTCTTGTTTTGTGGCTACTACATATAGACACATTTGAATATCTACCTTTGGTGCACACTACCTACATTCGGAAATGGATGCTCATTTAACATACCAGAGTTTTTGCACATAATTGCATCCTATATTGTTGTACGTGATGCATGGAACTTGCTTCTTCTTGATCTTTTCAAATGCATTTTCCTTAGATATCTTGAAGGAAAGATCTTTGAAGCTCATTCTTGCATCAATGGTGCTTGGCTATGTCCTTCCCATGATGATTCGGAAGTCCCCTTTGTAGTTCTCCACCTTGATTATTAGGAAATTGATAGGATAAGACCACCCATAAACAATGGTCACAATGTCTTTTACAAGTTCCAATGGAATAGTGATGGACTGGTCTACCAATTCCAATTTGATATTGCTCTTCTTGAGAGGCAACAGGTTCCATGTAGAATATTTCTCATGAGAAATCAAGTTGACACTAGAACTTCAATTAAGAAGAGCTTTACATGGTTTATTCCCATCAATTTGTAAATAAATAAAAGGATTTCCAAGATTAGCTAATTTCCTAGGAAGGTTACCAACTCGGATCCAATCAGATACAACATCAATGAGCATAATAGTATGGATTCTAGGTAGTATTTGGTTTGAAGGGGACTCAAAGGAATTAGATGTAGAGAGAGATGGAGAAGCAGGGTTGCCAATCGCATGTATATGTGAGGGCTTAAGTGGACTGTTGGGTCGAAAAAAAAGATCTTTTCCATGATCCAGTGTTTGAACTTCTTGGTTGATGAACCAGTTGTATATTAAAAGCTCTTCTGGCATTACATTACTACTATTGGGTTGGATGTTCACCCTGCATGGATGGACTAGGCGATAGTTATGTTGAGGGTGGAGGAATAAGTGTAAGAGTAAGAGGAGGATAAAGATAAAAGGTGGTATCCCTTTGTAAATGTGGAAAATGATTTCGATATTATTTAGGAGGGTAGTAGTGATGTTGAAAAGTAGAAACGTGACTAGAAGAGTCACATGGAGATAGGGGTTGTTGAACGTAATACCCATATGGATTAGGTTATCTGTAAGGATATTGCTACCTTGGTGGTGGCAACATCCATGACTATGGTTGTTTCCATTTTTGATACTACTCATATGATTGTGGTGGAGTTTCACCTAGATAATACTATTTTTGATAGTGGAATTACCTAGGATTTTCTTAAGGATAAGGCAATCTTCTAGGTGGTTGCTTTCTTGCTAGTTGTGGATGCAGAGCGTACGCCCTAAACTCCTGTAAGTGTGACACGATGGGGCAATATCCCTTAAGATGTTCATATTGGCAGATGTCACACCCACCATCATTGTCTAATTCTATTTCTACAACTCCCTCTCCTGTAGCAATCTTGACCTTACCCCTTTGATTGGCACACTTAGCTTCATTTCGCCTCCTGTAATCACAATCACTACCTTGTTATTTGGACTCTTCAACAATTTTTAGGATAGCTTGAAATTTGCTATTCATAGAGTCTCATAATTGATCTAACTTAGCCAAAATTTCCAAAATGCATTTTCAAATCAGCATGGTTTTTTGGTTCACTACCCATCAAGTGATGATTACTCCTCACTCTTAAAAAATCAAACCTTCCTCTTGTGAAGGGAAGGATCATAGTTGCACTCTTCTACACTTTCACATGTCCTCAAATATCCTTCTTCTTTTGCTACCTACTCAATCAACTATTGAATCTGATAGGCCCTTAGGTCTGACAATCACCTTTGGACATAGACACCAAGAGTTCTCCTTATTTCTGATCGAAGCTCATCTATGATATGGTGAAGTTTCTCCTATTGAGAATAACCATGGCTATGACATCTATGTAGTAGAGAATAGTATCGGCTCATGGTGGCATCCAAGGTTTCATGTGTGATGAAATACGATTATCTTGTTGCATCAACTAGGCCCCATGGAATAAGCCCCATCGATGTAGTCTATTGCATCGATTAGGCCCCATCAATGTAGTCTGTTGCATCGATGCGACCTCGTCGATGAAGGGGGTTTGTCATGGGCTATAAATGCATGCTCACCAATTGCATTTATGGCATCAGATTAAGAATAGTAGTCAAACTCTTGTAGTTTTTACATTTTGAAGTTAGAATATTTCCCCCGAGTGCCTATAGTAGGAGTCATTGAGTGTACAGTTCTTTATTCGAGCAGTGTTGTACATAAGCATGACAGTGTGTGCAGCAATAAAGATGAGCTTCTTGATAAACCTTGAAACATTTTAGATAGTTTAGATATTTATTCATGCATTCAATATTTTCAGTTATTTATTCAATGTTTTTCAATATTTAAGCTAATGAGGTAATTAAGTGAGATATGCTAGATAGACTAATTACATAAGTACGAATACTTTGAATGTAACTTGTATTTACTTAGTAATCCCAACAATTTTATTACTTGGTATGCCTAGTAGTGTAGCACTTGGTAATCCCAGTAGTGTTATTGCTTGGTATGCCCAGTAGTGTAGTGCTTGGTAACCCAGCAGTGGATATGTGGCTTCAAGATGTGTACAAAAAGTGGGGCCGAATGCTTATGTTAGGATCAATTAGAGATCAATTAGTTAGTTAATTTAGATTAGTAATTAAATAACTTTATCTCTCTCTTCAAAGCACCAAATAATATAAAATATAAAATGATAAAAATCATATGCCTCAATTTGACTTAACCATACCTTTGTACTTCACAAGTGTAATCTAGAAGAAAATGAACAACCTGAGGGCAAGGTTCACTACCTAGAAGACTAGTGCACTAGAAACTATAAAGTCCATGAAATTGAACTAGATCGTGCATGAACGCTTTGTAATTTGTATGGTTGGGCATAGGGATACCTCGCCACTCATCATTGGCACCATTGCTAGGGACTTTGTTTGTTGAAACGTGCACTATCTAGGATTAGTGAGCATTATTAACATCGTTGGATGAACCCAAGGTCAACATTACTCTTGAATGACATTCAATTACAAAAGCACACTGATAATTTTAATTTTTTTACAAAATGTCTTCTTCTTCTCACAGGTGTGAAGATGTCAAACCACCAGTCCCACAGGAGTTCAAAGTGGTATATACTCATCTAGATGAGTATGTTCCAAACTTCACCTTCATCCTATATTAGGATGAGTAGTTGTGGTGGTGTGACATGGAGGGTAACATTATCTTGCCTCCTAATCGATTTGTGCCTAGGATGCTATTTCAAATCCTTAGGAAGTTTGGTGTCTTAGCTCTTCATGAGGAATATGTTGTGAATGGTTATGACACGTAGGACTACTGTCCCACTAAAACACAACACAAGAGAGATTGACACTAGGAGAAGCACCATAAGGCTATGAAGGGGAAAAATTTCACTAATCCCTTATTCCCACTAAATTAAGGTGATAATGAGGATCCTCCCTTTGAAGGTTCTCAACATGAAGATTCTCCACCCCTTGTTGTTGGTAATGAGGGTGTGACCTTAAACTTGTGATCCACTATTCATAAACCAGGTTCAAGAAAAAGTGACAATCAAGGCAGCGACTCAGGTAAAGATCATAATGGCAAGGGATCTAAAGATGGTTGTCGTAATGAGCAAAGAGGTGGTGGTAAATACAATGGTGGTGGTGGCAATCCACTTTTCTCTTCATCCTTTTCATTTAATTCTGAACATTCCTCTTCATCTACTGGTTCTCATAAAAGCTATTATTGAAATGATCATGATGAAGGTAATCAATTAGACAACAATGACCATCAAGGCCATCAACAGCATAGAGGTGGTAGAAACCATCATAGGCATCATCAACACAATGATGATGATGAACATCTATTGACAACTCAAAGCATGCTCAACATTGCAGAGGTAGCAAAGATCCCAATCAGGCATGTGAAATATAGTAGGATCAAGTGCTTAGACATAAATAATATTCCAAGATATAAGGGAGGATATAACTTTGATCATTAGACACATCTACAAGCTTTCTACGATGTTTGTACCTTAGATAACATTGAAATGATTGGCAGAAACTCAAGCTTTTCGCCAGGACACTTATCAAGGAAGTTGAAAGCTAGTACCATTCCTTGGAGCTAGAATACATTCATCGATGGAAAACCATGTTAGAACTATTTAATGATAAATACTAGACATACTCCAAGGTGTCTAACCTGTGAAGGCAAATTCAAGGCTAGAAACAAGGAACACATGAACCCTTGAATGCCGCCATGGGCAAATATTATTCACTCTTCCACTAATGCCTTGGTCATGGTTATTCTCAAAAGGAACAACTCTGCCACATCATAAATGGGCTTAGAACAAAAACTAGAAGAATTCTTGGGGTTTATGCCTAAGGAAGACTGTTCAAATTAAGAGCTCATCAGATCCAAAGGCTTATAGAGTAAGTAGCAAAAGAAGAATGTGAGTTGTGAAAAAGGAAAGTGCAAAAGAGTATAATAGGGATCCTTCCATCAGGAAACGGGAGGTCTAATTTTGTGACGAGAAGGAGTCACCACTTGAATGAAGTGGTGAATAGGAAAATCTTGCCTATTCAAAAATCTAGTCTTGACATTTCGACAAAGGTTGATAAATTATGGGACTCTTTGGATGAGAAATTCCAAACTACTATGAAGATAGTTGAAGCATCCAAAGAACAAAATAGTAATCATGAACATAGGAGATGAAAAGAAGCTAAATGTGCCTACTAGAGAGGTAAGGGCAAAGCTGCTACTATAGATGAAGTTGTGGAAATTGACTCTAATGATGATCTTAGTTATGAAATCTATCAATATGAACATACAAAGGGCTATTGCTTTATGATGTAGGCATATGCATTGAATCCTCGACTAGCATGTAGGCAAGCACCAAAATGATTACTGCATCCTCAAGACATTCCAAGGCAATTCCACCAGCAACAACAAGCTTATTACCCAAGTGGATCTCCATGACAACCATATGAGCAATACCAACAATGGCACCAACCACAATCATGGGGAATGCCACCACCAAGGTAGCAATACTCTTACAGGAAATCAAATCCATATGGGTACTATGTTCAGCAACCGATTTTTCTAAGAAGTTCTACAAGCCACGCCTCATTTTAGCATGACGATTACCCTCCAGAGTACCACCAAACACATTCACCATCCACTTGGAGAGAGAACCCATATCCATACCACCCTTCGCATTTGTCTGCACATATCCCTCTACCCTCAAACCAGTTACCTCCTACTCCATCCATGCAAGGAGAAATTCCTCCACAACCGTAGCAATAAAATGCTACAAGGACTGCACATTCACAATCAGTTTTTCTGCTAAGTGGTTCTAACAATTGATCTAGGAAATGACCTTTTTTCTAATCCAATAGTTCTCCCAAACCCTCACAACCTAATATGGCTACTCTCCTTGCATCTCTAGCACCCTTATCCTCTACATTAAATACCTTCGAGTGTCCTTCAAACCAAATGCCACCTCAAATCCACACTGTTATGTTAACTCATGCTATTTTGTATCAGATCAAGGTTGGCAATATTTCTACAAAAAGATCTGACCTAGGAAGTCCACTCATTTACTTGTAGATCACTAGAAATAAGCCATGCAAGGCTCTTCTTGATTTTAGTTTTGGTGTCAATCTCATCTCTCATGACATGTACAAGGCCTAGAACCTACCACCTCTCTAGAAGAGCAACATCTATTTTGAATTAGTAGACCACTCAATCACTATTCCCTTGGGATTGGTGGACATTATGACCATAGTTAGTGGGTGGTCCTATCTTGCTGATTTTCTAGTGATTATGCTTAAAAACTACAAAGGTAACTTCCCCATCATTATGGAAATGGCATGGTTAAGCACGATCGATGCACAAATGGGCATAAGGGACCTCTCCTTGAAAATATCAAAGGAAAATGAATTTGGAAGGCTAGAGAAGAAGTGTATTCCATGCATCGCATATAGCAATAATGAGTGCAATTGCGTGTAAAATATTTGGTCCATCAAAAGTACATGCATTAAAGCATATAATTAGTGTGCACAAGAAACAGATATTCAAAGGTGTCTATATGTAGCAGCCACAAAATAGGAGGGCATCTAGTGGCTGATAACTAACTCAGAAAGCAACACATTATGCATGGAGCCATCTGAGAGCCTAACATGTGGTTATATTGAAAGCATGAATGAACTTGATCAAGTTCATCAACAACTCTTTGATGATGACAATGATGATACTTGTTGGGGAGAGTTGGAAATCCCTGATAACTTCAAGTAGGAGCCCCTAAAGTTGAAAACGCTACTAACTAGCATGAAATATGCATTCTTAAACAATGGTAAGCTAGTCATAATCAATGCCAAACTTTCTCCTGAATAAAAAGAAAAGTTATTAAAGGTGGTTAACAAATGGCCAACAACCTTTGCTTGGTCATATCTTGAGCTAACTATATCGATCCAAGGATATGTCAACATCGCATTTACATCAACCCAACCTTGGACCACCTTGAGCAAGTACTGAAAAGATGTGTGAAAACAAATCTATAGCTCGACTGGCAAAAGAGTCATCTCATGGTCCAAGATGGCATTGTGTTGAGGCATTGAATTTTACAAGAAGGGATTGAGGTAGACCTAAAGAAGATAAGGATCATCCAAGGAATAACACAACAACTAGAGATAGCTAAAGACATTTGATCATTCCTTGGACATATTGGCTACTATTGACAATTCATAGAGAATTTCTCTAAGATTGCAAAGCTATTGGTCGAGTTGACAAAGAAAGATGCTTCGTTCATCTAGACCAAGGAATGTGAACATGCATTCCAATAGTTGAAGGAAAAACTTGTAGAAAATCCAATTCTATAGGCACTAGACAAGTCCAGACCATTTCACATAATGATGGATGCATCTACTTATGCTTTGAGAGTGGTGCTTACGAAGTTAGATGATAAAAAACGTTAATATTACATCCACTACATGAGGTGAAGCATTAAAGGTGCACAACTGAATTACACCACCATGGAGAAAGAATTAATGGTAGTGGTGTATGCTCTTAAAAACTTTAGGCACTATGTGCTTGGTTATAAAGTATTTGTGCACACACACCATAGTGCCATTTGCTTCCTAGTGAACAAGCCAATAGTGAGCCCCCATATCATATGGTGGCTCATGATCTTACAAGAATTCAATCTCACAATGGTTGATCGAAAAATAACCAAGAATGTGATCGTTAACCACCTCTCTTGCTTAAGATGGGGTAATAAAGAGAAGGAAAGCTTGCTCTCTAATCAGTTTCCAAATGAATTCCTCTTTACAGGTGCACTAAATGACCAAGTGCCCATAGAAATAACATGGTACAATGGCATCCTCACCTATCTTCTCACTCAAGAGATGTCACAATATCTTGACTTTAAAAAGAAGCAACAATTTCTTCATTGGGCTAAATACTTCATGGAAATCAATAGACACCTCTACAAGGTGTGCACCAATGGCCTAATTTATTAGTGTGTCCCTGATGAAAATCAACTACGCATTCTCTCGGATGCTCACAAAGGGCCTTGCAGAGGCCATGATGTAGGGAGACCCATGGTCATAAAAATCCTGATGGAAGGATACTATTAGCCTACAATCTTCAAGGATGCCCACTAGTTTGTCCAATCTTGTGAACATTGTCAATGAGGTGGTGTGATGACTACTTGAATTTGAGGTCCTTAATAGTGGATTCACCCACTAGAGCCCTTTGACATATGGGGCATTGACTTCATGGGTCCCATCACACCCATGTCCAATGGAAAGACATATATCATTGTAGCAGTTAACTACTACACAAAATGGGTAGAAGCAACAGCTATTATCGACTATACATCATTCACTACTACTAGATTTATATAACAAATTATTGTAAATAGGTTTGGGGCACCACATGCACTAATTTTTAACAATGGAACTCATTTCACAAGTGCCAGTTTTAGAAAGTTGATGCAATGCTTGGGGGTTGAACATAAATTAACAACATCTTATCACCCCCAAGCCAACAATCAAGCAAAGGTAACTAACAGGGAGATCACAAAGATCCTAACAAGGACCATAAGCAAATATAGAAATATTGAAGCACAAAACTCAACAATTCCCTATGGGCCTACTACTCAACATGGAAACTTCCTATTGGCTACTTTCCCTACGAGCTAGTGTACGAAAAACTTCCAATGCTCCTAATTCAATCTGAGCTCCATACACTCTCAACAACTTCTAATCTGAATGTTCACCTAAGTGTAGCATAAAAAGAAAGATTGATCAACCTCAATGTGTTAGATGAAAATCGATTGGTGGTCCTATCTTTGAATGAGGTGCACAAGCCATTTAACAAGCAACTTCATGACCTCAAAATACAGAAAGTGAAATTTCAACTGGGACATACGGTTCTCTACTCGAATCCCACACATGTACCCTAGAAGACAAAGTTTCAAATGTTGTGGAAAGGACCTTATATAATTGATCAAACCTTTTCTTTTGGGGCCATGTTAATCTACAAACCTAAAAGCCCAAATAAAAAGCAAATGGTAAACATTCAACAAGTGAAACCTTTCCTAGAACCAAGATAAGCCACTGCAACTACCACCTCAATAGATAGACAACCACACTCCATTTTTCATATCTTCTTCTTTTAACACAATCGTGGGGGAGATGGTCATCCATGCTAACCATCCACATGGCTCCTCAGTCTTTCACCTTTTTGTTTTACGCTTTGTTGATTTTTACCTTTATCTTTGGTTTTTCATTCTATAGACTTTCTTAATTTTTTGTTTTACAACATTGTTAATATGTTTTACCTTTCTTGATTAGCTTACACTTTCTTATATATATATTTTACTTTACTTTGTTTGAGTGTGACTTTTCATTATTTCTACTAATAACTATGCTTTATTACCACGGGACATAGTGCCATTGTTGCTATTTACTAATGATGGTTTGTGCTTAATGTTGTGATTGTCAATATCTAGTTTTTATTTTTGAATTCTATTATTTGATGACAATGACATGGTTTATTTTTCATGGAATAGGCAGTGACTTCACATTATCCACTCATTCAATAAACTCTATGGTTTTTCTTGTTCTAGGAGTTTGAGGTTCCTTCCATTAAAGAAACTTTTAATTAATTGGTGAACTTAGTAGTTTCGGAATTGGGAAGGATTCAAAATTTTGTAGAGGGTGTGACTTCAAGGGGACTCAATACTCTCTATACACTTCTGCTTACTTGAGTGCTTGGGGTGTTTTTCATGAACTTCTTACCGTTCCATTCTAACCACTAATAGGAAGTTAAATAAAGTCTTTTCATGGTGTGGTTCCTATCAAAAAGTTTTCAAAAAAAAAACGTGATGGGAATTCAAAGCAAACCCCTTAGATAAATAAACAAGCTACAAGCATTGGTTATGAAACTAGAAAGGCATGTTACCCATGCTTGAAGGTCCCCTCTAACTAAGGCCTCCCCTCTCTCAGTTCCTACTTCTCTTTTATTCTTTTTATGGAATCGTGGTTGTTTTGTGGGAGCACTCTTATGTTTTGAGAGGATAGATCAGTCTTGGAGTGGCGATGTGAAGTCATTGAAAGAGGTTGATTTTGGTTTGGACCAAGGATGGATCTTCTTAAGTCATTTTAAACACATATTCCACAAGGGACTTCTTACAACCTCAATTCAAGATTCCATTTCACTTTCTCAGTCATCCATCTATGTTGCCATAACTCACCTCATTGCTAGTTTCTATGTTATGTTTAATGTCTTAATCTAATGTGTTGGAATTCTTGGATAGATTCTTTTTGGTTGGTCCTTAACTTTTTATGACCGTTAATCAACTATGGGGCCCACAAACTCCTTAGTTGGGGTTATGTAAGGGCAACAAGGGCATGTGCTTGCCATGGGAAGGACCCACTTGCATATCTCTTAGTTTGATTAGTTAAGTCCCTGACGTTAGACATTGCTACACTCCTATCTTTCACATATTTCATTGTGTAAACCATTCTGTGCTTCTTGAACTTTCATTCTCTGCACTCTTTCTCAATTTTTCTTAATCTCAATTTTTAGGACTTCAACCCTCTTCTTACATTTTCATCATGTTTGTGGCTGTTTTGGCTTCCATTTGACCCTAATTTCATTCAAAATCTCTTTGTAATTTTCAAGTTTTTACTTGGTCAATGGTGGTCAACAGCTACGTCGACGAGGCCCCATTGACGAAGTAGATCATGTCGACGAGGCCCCATCAACGCAATGCAAAAATAGTATAAATACCAGTAAACACTTTGAATTTTTCACATTTGGTCCATAATGCCCAAAGAGTTTTTGCAATTTTTAGAGCCCAAAACCTTACCGAACCTATAACTCTCGTACCATTTTTCCGAATCACCCTGTTTTTTGATCCTATAGTTATCAAAGCTAAGCTTTTAGTTATGGGGGTAGCAAACCTTAAGGTTTTGATGATAATTTTTCGAAACTTTTCCTAACTCCCCCAAAGGGTTAAGATATAAAATACAATTAAATCATTAATTTTTGAGAATTTAACCCTTCCAACATCTTTGATAAACCAAAGATTAAATTAATAATTAAATACTTAATCCATCTAGCCATAATCACACCTTAGCCAACTGTAACCTCCCTAGGAGACAAGGTATTCTAGTCATTCTGAGTTACATAATATTTGCTAATTTCTTGTTATGTGTGGTTACAAATGGCACGAAGACCGAAGAGATCGCAGAAGGAAGGACCATCATAACCACAGGAGAAACAACCCAAAGGAGGAAGAGGCCAACAAGAACGTGGTCAAGAATAGGCTGAGGCAACCCACGCAATGGGACCTCTTAGAGATGAGGCCCAGGTGGAATCTGTCTAAGAGATTCCTAAGGAGGAAGCTACATCTAAACACTCACAACGAGGTGAAGCACCAAGGCTTGTACCAAACTGAAAATCACATTCACATAGGCCTACCTCAACATAATTGGGAACTGTGAGGTTCAACGGTCAATTCTCCAAGAGCTAAACTTTGGGTTGTTCCTTGAATGGGCTCTTGAAGATGTTGGAGCTCAACTGTAAGCCTCTCCCATGTGGCCAATCATTACTTCTAGTGGGGAGTGAAACATGGGAGAAACGTATCTCTTCTAGAACAAGAGAGTAGGAGCCATCGTGAAAATCAAAGATAACCAAGTGTCCTACTCTATAGAAGCCATTGAACAGGTCCATAGGTTGCTTGATGCAAGAACACAATTGGTATAGCTATCCACACAAGCTGATCCCAGAGCAAAGAAGGAGTGGACTCAGTAGTGTTATAAGGTTGACTGCAAAGAGTTTGGCATAGTCACACTGGTGGAGTGAGTCTATTTTAAGATAGCAACCTACCACCTCAATCCAATAATGAGGCCCAGTAAGGTGATAGCCTCCTCTTCCCGAGCATGCGCAAGTAAACTCTCCACAACTAATCTATCTAGAGATAGAAAAGTGCTTCAAGGAGAATGAACATGGAAGAAAAATCCTACCCTTCCCTTGCTTGATCATAAAATTATGCAAAAGGGTAGGAATAGTCCACTACGCAAATGATACACTTAGGCATGCTTCTAATTCTTTGTGGGTCAAGATGATGAAGGTTAAGACACCTGCCACAATCACAGAAGAGGAGTAGTAATCACCACCTCCACCACCTACTAATGAGCAATTGTTGGAGGCCCACACTATGGTTGAGTGCATGCAAAAAATTTGCGAGCAGCTCTTGCAACAATGGGAGTAGCAAGCAGGAACTAGTGGTGGAGACCCATCTATGTACAGATCAACCATGAGTCACCTTAAAGAAGTAGCTTGTACAATCAACTAGATGAAGGGAGGTGGATCAATGTTGTTTGCCCAATGAACATATTTTCTTGCAAGGTCAAATCCAAGTGCCCGAGAGGTGATGGTGTCTCTCTCTCAACATTAGCTATTTCTAGAAATCTCTGGGAATGCCGCTTCCTTTTTAGTCAACTTGGAGGAGGGTGAGAAGGCAACTATATTGGTGATGCAGCACCAAGGGCAAGAGATAACTACAAAGATCATTGCTAATCAAGTCACTGAGGCATTAAACGCACCTATGGTTTCTATACTAGATTTTTTTGCACTTGGAAATGTATAGACATCCGCAAGGATAATCAATGAGAAATTGAGTGTAGCCTAGCATAAAGAACTGCTAGACCAACTAGTGGGAACCAAGCAACCAATTTTGGATATCTCTGATTTTTTAGATACCATCACTACAACCTAGTTGGAGCTGCTAAAGGTAAAGGGCAAGTGCCTCATCTTAAAAGGATAACTTGAAATAGCACAAGCACACAATCAATGCTTGATCATATAAGTTGTTGAATTGTGTGTCCGAATTGTTAACCCTACTCTTATCAACCTCGCATTGATATAAGATGAATCTTTTCAACAACTTCAAGAATAGCTAAAGTAGGTTGAAGGAGAAATGGTAATGGCAGTCTTTAATTAGTCCATAGTAGAAGCTAAAATTCATTCAATATGGAGGAACTTAATGTAAAAACCATAGGAAAATGAAATCTTAACCATAGAGAACCATTACCTACAAAACGTTGATGTGCAAAAACAATAGCTAGAAGAATTCATCCATCAATAGCTGGAGTAGCTCATGAAAGTAAATGTTGAATTAAAGAGATTAATAGCAAAGAATCGTAATCTCTTCATTGAGGAGGTCCACACCTTATGCTAGAAATTAGCCAATGAGCTTGCCACCTAGAAAAACAAGGCTCTAAAATTCAAAAAAGTTAAAAATCATTACAGAGACCAAGTTGGCCTATAGAAGGAGGTGAATGAAAAGCATATCCAACTGGCAATGGCAAAGTTTAATGAGGCCCTCAAGCTACTCCAACAAGGTGGAGAAATGTAGCAACCCATCATCGATGGGATTAGTGCCTACAACAAGGCAAAACTACACATAAAGGACTTCCAGATTGAAGAGATGATGGAGTACATGGAGCTATTCAATCTTCGCTATGCAAACCTGGCAATGCTGACTGTCAGACAGTCACAATCTAAGCTTGAGAAGTAAGTGGCCAACTCGTACTTATTGTATGAGGTCAAGTTCAAGAACTATAAAGACACCAAGCAAAATCTTGCAGTGGTAAATGCCAAACACAAGGTTCTCAAGGTAGAATTCACAGATCAAAGATTAATAACCAAGAATCTAGCCAAAAGAATGAATGATTACTAGGCACTACAAGACACAATTTGAGCATTCAACATTGAGCACAAATAATTCGTAGCCTTGTTCGTCAACATAAAGGAGCTACTTCCAATATTGCCTTGTCCTTGGGATATTCCAATTCCAACCCACATCGATGAAGTTGCATGAATTATGAATGATCCCAAGAGTAAAGACAAGAAGATGAAAGTGTTGTTGGATGCTTTCAATCTTTCACCAAATTTCATAGCAACAGCGAAACAGCCATAACCACCTTAGCCACTGGTCGTGCCTGGAGGTGGAGAAGGTCTGTCGGAGCCTCAAGAGCCTCCATTGCCTGGGACTGTGTGATCTTCTCTTTTTTCTTCATGCCATCAGAGGATCTGTTGGTCCAACTTTTGTACCATGCATAATTTTGTAATGTGATTGATTCGTACATTGGGCAGTCAGTTTTGTTATGTCTATTTTGTCTTGTTTTGTTATGTCAAAAGTCAATCAATAATCGCATACCTTCCCAATTTTGTAAAGAACTTCAAGACAATTTTTCATTCAATTGTGGGGGTATGATGAAATATGGTTTGTTGCATCAATTGGGCCCCATCAATGCAATCTCTTGCATCAACTGGGCCTTGTCGACTAGGCCTCGTTGATGCAAGGGGTTTGTGTTGGGCTATAAATACATGCTCACCAGTTGCATTTATGGCATTAGATTGACAATAGTAGCCAAACTATTGCAGTTTTTACATTTGAAAGTTAGAATATTTCTCTCAAGTGCCCTTAACAGGAGTCATTGAGTGTATGGATCTTTATTCAAGCACTGTTGTACCTGATCATGACAGTATGTGTGGCAATAAAGATGAGTTTCTTGATAAACCTTGCAACATTCTAGATAGTTTAGATATTTATTCATGCATTAAATGTTTTCAATTATTTATTCAATGTTTTCCAATAAATAAGCTAATGATGTAATTAAGTGAGATAAGCTAAATAGATTAATGACATAAGTACGACCACTTTGAATGTAACATGTATTTGCTTAGTAATCCCAGCAACATTATTGCTTAGTACACCTAGTAGTGTAGCGCTTAGTAACCCAACGGTGAATATGTGGGTTCAGGATGTGTATGGAAAGTGGGGTCAAATGCTTATGTTAGGATCATTTAGAGATTAGTTAGTTAGTTAATTTAGATTAGTCATTAAATTACTTTATCTCTCTCTTCAAAGCACCAAAGAACATAAAATATAAAATGATAAAAATCATATGCCTCAATTTCACTTAACCATACCTTTGTACTTCACAAGTGTAATCGAGAAGACAATGAACAACCTTAGGGCAAGATTCATTGCCTCGAAGACTAGTGCACCAGAAACTATAAAGTCCAAGAAATTTGACCAAATCACACATGAACGCTTTGTGATTTGTATGGTTGGGTAGAGGGGTACCTCACCGCTCATCAATGTGTCCTTATTTTCATCCTTGGATCTACCTCCTCAAGTTGGACACTCGGGAGTACATCTAATATTTTTTGTTGAATAGTTTGAGCATTGTACTCCACTATCTAATGGATTCTAGTTCTAAGGATTGGTACCAGCATTCTACTTCTTTAATGAGTGTCCTAGAAAACAACTTAAGCTTTTACCAATCATTTTCTATATTTTGCAAGGCACATGCATCATGGAAAGCTTGAAGATGGTTCTATGGATCTAACTTATATCCTCCTTCAAACCGAGGAATATTGTTCATGTCTAACCTCTTGATCTGACTATCCTTTAGGTGCCTTATGGGAATCCTCACTACCTCTACAATGTTTAGCATACTCTGGGTAGTAAGAAAAGGCTTATTGAGGCCATGATTCTCATGCCAATAATGTCCTCTACTACTCTTTTATTCATGGTAATGGATCTCTCTTGAATGCCTATGCCTCGAGTCTTAACTTGCCTAATGGTCCCAATGGTCATCTTGGTCCCATCGATCACCTCCATCATGATTGTAACCCCTATGGATGCATTTAGAGCTAAAAGAGGAAGATGATGATGAAGGTGAAGAGGAAGGAGGACTAGCACCATCATGCTGCCTACCATGCCCTCTTCAATGATCGTAGCCATAATCGCGATCATGCTTCTTATCCACATCCCTGTCTTGACTCACCTTCTTGGGTCCCCCTTTGTCGTTAGATCTCTTCTTGCCAAAACCAAGATTGTGGATTGTGGATTGTAGGTTCTGGTTTTAACCTCCTTAACTAAAGTTAAAGAGAGGAGTTTCTCTGAATGGAAGATCTCCAAAGAAGGGTTCTTCATCATCTTTTTGGTACATCATGAATGCAGAATCATTGAAACACTTCTCCTTTTCACAGATTTGTAATGCTACTCTAGTTGTCGATCCCTTAGACATTGTGCATCAGTGGGATGATAATCCTTGGAGTCACTATCCTACACAACGTACTCAACATGAAGTCCTTAGAGACCTAATCGCATAAGAGTTTTTTGGAGCATCGCAAGAACAGATCAATCAGATGGGGAAACAATGCTGCCCTCCATGTTGCGCAACTGCAGTAATTCATCTTGGTGTAGGACAAAGGTGAAATTAGGTACATGCTCATCAGGATGAGCATATACCACTTTGTAGTGTTGAGGCATTGTTAAACCCCAAAATTGGATCAATTTTAAATAAGTACCTATAATAAAGGAAGGGATACATTTTAGTTAATTTTATATAATTCATTGTTATTAGGGTTTAATTAATGTTAATTTAGTTATTATAATGATAAATATTAAGCTTATTATTAATTTATTATTATTAGTTTATTAGTACTAGTAAATTGATGCAGTCTAGTTTACTATAATTTTAGCTTAACTAATCTGATTTATTTTATAAAAACATTATGTGGTNAATTATAAACAATATTATATTACACACACACACACATATATATATATATATCTTATATAAATATTATATATAGTTATTATATTTGTATACATATGTAAACATTATGAAAACATTGTATATAAAAAATTAGGGCAACAAACCCATCCATGTGTTACATGCAGCCACACTCGCAATAGGGGTGTTGGCGGTAGTGGCAAGTAGTGGCGAAGGTGGTAGTGCGTGCGAGGTAGTGACGATGGCAAGTGCACAACAGCAATGACAGTAGCAATGAGGCAGCGGTAAGGGTAGTAGGCATCAGTCCACATCAGCATCAGCACTAGCAACTGGTGCCTATGCAGGAGATTTAGAGGCTAGAAAGTATCATGATAAATGAAAACCACAACTCTGATGTTGTCGTTGCTGTCTCTCTCCCCCATTAACTAAAAGATTACGTACAAAATTTAATTTTGTAAATAGAAATGTTAACATTAGTATTTACCTCTATAATCATGGATAGGTATCCTATTGAACCATGATTAATTTGATTATTTTTAAACATCTAGGAGTATAAATAATACATCCCACATCGTGAGAAGGACAATTATTATTATTATTATTATTTTCATTTTCCTTGAAAAGGAGAATAGAGAATAGGAAAGAGAAAGAATTGATACCTGAGTGAATTCCACATCAAATTGAGATCAATTATTCTTGTGATTTATGTTGAGGATTTGTTAAGCCTTGTAGAAATTCTTGAAGCCCATCAATCAGCTATCAGAGTTACCACATTGTGAAAACAAGGTAGAATTGCAAATCAAGTAAGGTCTCCCTTGTGATCTTGAATTATTATTTATATTTCAATTTGATTTAATTATTCATTTTCATTCATAAACTTAATATTAGAAGTTAGGATGAAAATTTATGATTGTACTTATGAATGATAGTCATAAGTGTGGAATTTAATTGGATTCAATTCTAATTATTTGTTATCTTGATGATCTTTTGACTTTGGAATTGTTCCTCCATGGACATGACTTGCGGGTCAATCATNATCTTTTGACTTTGGAATTGTTCCTCCATGGACATGACTTGCGGGTTAGTCACAGACAAGGTGACTTCTCTACAATGAAAGAAAGATAAATTTTAAACGTATCCAACATTGAATTTTGTCTGGCTCATCAGACACTTGCTGATTTACTTCATTAGACTTGGGTGAAGAATCACTCCTGAGAGAAGAAGACATATTATGTTAGAAAATAAGATATGTAGTGTGCATCTTACAATTGTTGTAGTAATTTCAACGTATGATATGACTTTAGGGTTCATTCTAATGATCTTGAATAATTTTTCACTAAGTCCTAGAGAGCGCATGTAACAACTACAAGTTCTTGGGAATAATGCCAATGATGAGCAATGAGGTAGCCCTACACCCAACCATACGAATTACAAGCATTTACCCATGATCCGATTGAATTCTGCAAACCTTAAGTTCATAAGTACACTAGTTTTAGGACGTGGAATCGAATTGTGACTATCGTTGTCTTCTCAACTACACTTGAAGATCTTAATTGTATAGTTAAGTGTAATTGAGGCACATGATTTTTATTGTTTTATGTTTTATTTCTCTATAGTTAACAAGAAGTTGAAACTTAATTTATGAATCACTTTAATTAATCTAATTCCTAATTAATAACTAACTATACTAACATAAGCATCTGGTCCCACTTTTCGTGCACATCTTGAACACGTATGATGTTGTTGGGTTACCAAATGTTAAGCATTGCTGGGATTACCAAGCATCATGTGCATGGTCGAACTAGTCGTACTTATGTGCTTAATTAATTTCTATTTAATCGAATTAGCTTACTTTAACTTAATTACTTGGAGATATTACATGGAATTGCACAAAAACATTAAATGCATGAATGAAATATTTAAGCTAGCCAAGGTGCTACAAGGTTTGATTAGAAAGCTTGTCTTTATTGCTGCACACACTGCCATGCTTAGGTACAATAGTGCTCGAATAAAGATCCGTACACTCAATGACTCTTGCTGTGGGCACTTTGGAAAATATTCTAACTCTAGAGAAAAGAAACTACAAGGGCTCTGCTACGCTATGACAAAAACTTATTCTTAAACCATGTGCCTAAGTGCTATATTTATAAGCCAACACACACCCCGTGATATCAGATATCCAACATCGCATTTTGAGATCTGATATCACGTACTTGATATCAGGGATCCAATATCACATATCCAATATCGAAGCTAGGGAAAACATGATGCATCATACCTCCATGACTACATGAAAACTTTTCCTCGAGTGAACAAGAGGAAGAACAAGTTCCTTACAAAATATTGGAAAGGTATGGGATTATTGACTGACATGTAAACTGACTCAAATGGAATAGATAGACTTTAAGTGCCCAAGTGTATGGATTTATAATCTTTTACAAAATTGGGTGTTGATGATAATAGAATTGAACACCTTGGACAAAACTGACATCCAACTCCTCTGAAAACTAAAGATCAAGGGAGAAGATTCAATGATCATTAAGGATCCACATCACATGGTGCTTCTTCTTATTCTTTGGTGAAGGCAATCCTGCTTCCAATCCATGCTTTTCACTACAATCCAACAAAATCACAGATTAGTGTACAATGTGTAACATATAGCCTTTAAGTACCTTCTCTTGTAAGTGGTTACACTTAGTTAGGTTTTGATTATGGTGGATTGATTCCTTTAGTAGTATTAATAGGAAGACTAAAAAATACGATGAAATGGATAAGCAGTCCATTATCAAATTTTGAAATGTCTGAATGTGATGAAATTCTTAAAGAGGCTTTAAGAATTCACAACAATAAAAAAATGATTTCATTGAAAAACATTGTGAAGATGCGAACAATTGGATGTCATTGATGGGGCTCACAAAAGGATTTGATTGTGAGGATGTCGAAGGATAAAGAACTTAGCTAACCCAACCAAAAGGTATGCAAGTGGGTCCTCCCCAATGCAAGCACATGCCCTTTATTACCCTTGGATAACTTCAAACCAAGGAGTTTGTGGGCCTCATGAATGATTAATGGTTATGGAAAGTTAAGTATGAAAACCCAGAAGAAACTACCTAAGAATTTCAACACATCAAACCAAGACATCAAACAAGAACATGAACACTAATAGTGAGGTGAGACATGGAAAGCATAGATGGATGAGAGAGCGTGTGATGAAGTGTCATTCAGTCGATGCGTCGACAGGGCCCCGTTTATGCAACCACATATCCCGGCCTATAAATAAGAGGGCCCTCTGCCTCATTTAGAAATCCTTTTGTCATTTGTAGCTAGACTCTTTCAGTTTGTTTTTGTAGAAGTTAGATTATTTTCCCAGTGCATGCCCACGGTGTGATGCTTGTAATTGTATAGAACCTTTATTCGAGTGTGACATACTTGGACACACACATGATCGACAATAAAGATCGAGATTACTTCATCATTGCAGCATTCACTTAGTTTAATTGTTAATTATTTTTGTTATTTATTGCTTTCTTAGTTAATATTTATTTATCATCATTTGCTATTCCTGTTGTTAAATGTGGAATGAGTACGACTTAATCACAAGCATTTAAGTGTGACTACTTGGTAAACCAGCAACGTACCTAGGATCTATGCTCGGTAATCCCAGTACTAGTCATGCACGAGGTCCAAGATGTGTGCGGATGATTAAGGAACAGATACTCATCGCAATTAGGCTAGCTTAGACTTCATTTCCTATTGCTCATTAGTTTAATTAATATTATCTTCCATTAATTTAGGATCACATCATACGCCTCACTCTGGACTAAACTATACATGACAAAGCAAATACTAGTCCAGGTGGGAAGATAGCAAACTACGATCAACGTGTAACTATCTAGATATCACAACTAGCCTATCGGCGGAGTTCGACCGGATCATGCATGAACGCTCGTATTCGTATGGTTGGGCGTAGGGGTACCTCGCCGCTCATCATTGGCACCGTTGCCAGGGATGGTGCTGTATAGGAATTAATGATATATCCTTTAGAAAAGAAATTAAATTAAATTCAATTAAAATCACACACAAATTCACAACCAAGTCTCTCCTAGAAGACTATAATAATGCCACATCTAGTGAGGTAATTCATTGGAGAACCAACGAATATTATGACAATGAAGATTGGAGTACGCAACCCGGGGTGGGGGTTTCTTATAAACATAAA
>MNCI01009116.1:108234-127609 GCA_015680685.1 Gnetum montanum | reverse complement strand
AACTATGCCAAATCGAGAAACAAGACAAGACACCACGCGACAATCAGAAAGAAGGGTTGAAGAGAATAAGGATAAGAAATCAACTACCAATCATACGTATCAATGTAATATTTGCTTGTACGATCACCCCAAAGGACAATGTCCAATTTTGTCACATTTACATGAGCATTGGGAAGAAATGTTACATCCAGAGTTCATACAAAAATACTGGGTCCAACCATAGTGGCAAAAACCTTAGTCGTGGGGGAGGCCACCGCCAACTAGACCATACCCTTCGTATGTTGCAGCACCAAATGCTTATTATGTTCAACACCTTGTTTCTCCAATGGGATCAGCGTCCTCTACCTCACCTCATCATTATCATTCTCCCAAGTACTATCCACCCATGTCCTCTCCAACAAGATCACCACCTCATGTGACTTACACTTCTTCTCAACCTCAATATTCTCATGCTTCACCCCCTCCTACATCACCGCCAGCTATGCCAGAAGATTTTGCACCATAGCACCAACCCACAAACGTTACTTGTGCTGCTATTGTCAATAGTAGTGGAGGTCCTTCACAACATCAAAGGTGTCCCTTCTTTAGATGTGACCATCCAAAGGGACACCACAGTTCAGAAACCACTACATCCACCAACTCAGCACAAGTCCAACGCTATGATGCATCTTCCTCTTTGAACCCAAAGGCTCATGTTACCTTATCAAGGCCACCACTCAATACTCCAACAACCATGGGGCCTAATGAATATTGCCACATGGGGAGACATGTTGATCCTTGCATACCATCTTACGGTCGCAAATACCATAGTGAGTCAACTCCTTATAAATTAACAACATCATATAACTTGCCCCACTATGTCAACCCTAATCAAGTGTGTGAACCCCAAAGGGGTAAGTATGACCAGGTCCCAATATTTCCAACATGCAAGGATCCCCACCTTCCATTTATTAATTCTAGCCATGCTCAACCATTTAGTTATGGGGGGTATCCTCCATTCTAACAACATAGAATTAATAATTTTTTTTCCATTTCTTTAATTTTTCAACTTTTTTTTTCCAGTTTTTCACCTTTTAATCTATTATTTTATCTTTTTGTCTTTTTATCTTCTTATCTAAGTAATCTCATCCATGAATAAAACACTCATGTGACTCGTTGGTTGAGGTGTTGTTCTATGCTATCAAGTCTCAGTGATCAATTATTTGGACAGTGAGCCCACTACACCCACGCATCCACTCTACAAATAAGAGGTTTTGCTTGAGGGTACAGTGATATTCTTGAAATTCTTAAAAACTTAAAATTAATCTTATGTTCATTGTACCATGAATGAAGAAGGATGGACCAAGAGGAAATGATTAGGGTGTGACATCAAGGGGACTTGCGGATTCTCTTTGGTGATGTCTGTGGGAGTTATCATGCAACGTGGTTGTACTAAGATCCTTGTAGATCTAATGAAAAATGGGAGTAAGAGTAATCAAAAGGGCACTCAAAAATCAAATACTATTCTAGGGGGTTCCACTAGAAAGACATGCACCCATGCCTGAAGGTTGGTGATTTCTCTGGAATCAGTGAAGTGGAAAAAAGAAAAAAAGAAGAAGAAAAGAGCAAAAAAGAAGACAAAGGAAGTGCCACAAAACAAAAAATCACTCCTCCCTTGAACGAAACGCCAAGTTACCGTATGCCTTGTTGTTATGGTACTCTCATAGTTGCTCATCATGGGATGAAACAATGTGATGTCACTGATTAGAGGAATGGACTTGGTCCTGATCTTGGAACGATGGGTTAATGACACGTTAATCATGCTTTACACGTAGGATTCATTGTGCCCTGAGTCAATTACCTCACGTCCCAATCTCTGCAATCCCTTCTCCGATTCATTCCATCTCACTGTTCATGTATTTGTGACTCATGTCTTGTATAGCATTGAATTCATACCTCATCACGGTGGTATTAACACGTGTGTGTTTTGTTGCATTAGTATAGATTACATTTAACCCTTCTAATGCCTATGGACATCTTAAGATGTGGTTACGCAAGGGCATATAGGTTGGAACCTGCTTTGGGGAGGATCCACTTACGTGACTTTTGTAATTTGTACTTGTTGCACACCACCACATCATCTTATACCCTCCGAGTATTTCATTGCCAAACCTATTCTTTCCTTTGTCATTATTTTATCAAATGTATCTCAAAACCAGGTCCGACATTAAACTTTTAGGGAACCTTCCTTGAAAAATATCTAACTTTAAAATCATACTAAGTAAAGAATTCAGCATTTATTAAAGGCAATGAGTAAGGTATGAAATCATTGAACTTTTTCAGATAACCTTCCTAATAATTGATCTTTGTGTGATTATTGATGGCCCCTAAAAGAAGACAACAAGGAGGACCTTTGCAAGGTGCAACCGAATGACCTGGGGGAGGCAAAGGCCAAGGACCTCATGCAAAACATGCAGAGCAGAAGGCAATCATTTAGTATGCATCATGAAACTCCTGTTACTGCATCATCTATCCAAGAAAAGGGAGTAAAGGTCAGGGCCCGAGCCTATGAAGAGGAACGATGGCTATTGTGGCATGGCATGTCAAGGCCAATCAAGTGTTCCTGTAGCTACCGTGTTCATGAAAAGTGCTAACTCCATCAAACATTGGAACATCAGTATGGACGGCTCATAACCCTCAAATAGAAGAGAAGAAATGTTAGGTACTTCTTCAACGGTATCTATCTCAGAAGCCTGATGCACAGGACAAAGGAAAGGCACCCATGGAGGAGCCACATTGGGTTCCTGGAAGCGATGGTAACCCAGCAGCGTACCTAGGATCTACGCTTGGTAATCCCAGTAGTAGTCGTGCATGAGGTCCAAGATGTGTGCGGATGATTAAGGAATGGATACTCATCACACTTAGGCTAGCTTAGACTTCATTTCCTATTGCTCATTAGCTTAATAAATATTATCTTCCATTGTCTCTAGGAGTAGTATTACGCCTCACTCTGGACTAAACCATACGTGACAAAGAAAATACTAGTCTAGGTGGGAAGACAGCAAACTGCGATCAACGTGTAACTATCTAGATACCACAACTAGCCTGTCCGCGGAGTTCAACCGGATCGTGCGTGAATGCTCATATTCGTATGGTTGGGCGTAGGGGTACCTCTTCGCTCATCAACGTGTATTAAATGGAGTTCCCAATTAAGGTCACATAAAGCCCCTTGTAAATTTTTGTGGTTAAATAACCTAATAAAATCCATCCTTAGTCTAGACCAAAACCAACCACATTCAGTGACTTCACATTATCATTCTAAGACTAGTCCACCCCCTTGAGACATAAGAGTGCTCCCACAAAACAACCACTGTTTCTTATTTAAGAAGAAAAGAGAGGTAAGAAGTGAGAAATGCCTTAGTTAGAGGGGACCTTTAGGCATGGGTAACATGTCTTTCTAGTTCCATAACCAATGCTTGTATCCTGTTTATTTTGTCTAATGGGTGTGCTTTGAATTCCCATCATTTAGTTTTATGATGGAAACCATGCAATGCAAAGACTTATTTAACTTACTGTTATTAGTTAACATTAAATGGTAACAAATCCATGAAAACACACATGCACCCAAGTAAGTAGAAAGACATAAAGAGTACCAAGTCCCCTTGAAGTAACACCCTATTTAAACCTTTAAATCCTTTCCTATCCGGAAACTACCAAGGTCACAAGTTCGTTAAAGTTTTAATAATGAAAAAGGAACATGATACTTCTAGAATAAGGAAAACCATAGAGTTTGTGGATGGGTGAATGTTGTGGACTCACTGCTTGTTTCATGAAAAAGAAACCATGTCCTAGTTATTAGTAACAAAATTCAAAGCTAGAATCCAAACCCCAACAATCAAATAACTAGATAGCACATGCCCACATCAAACAAATCACATTGTATCTAGTTGGTAATAAGGCAAGTTATTATTATTATTAAAACACAATAAGAAAATCACATCTAAAATAAAGAAAAATATATGAAAAATTGTAAAATATTTAAGAAAAATAAAATGTACTATTGATGGTTATAAAACAAAAATTTTGAAACAATTAATAACGTAAAAAAAAGGTGTAAGATAAAGAATGTGTAAAATAAAAAGTTGTAAAAATAACAATGTGTAAAACAAAAATGTGAAAAAAAAAATATGAACAACTAAGGAGTTGCTTATATAGTTAGCATGGATGGCCATCTCCTTCATGACTAAGTTGAAAGGAGAAGATCCAAAAGATTGAGCATGGTTGTCCATTCGATGAGGCATTTGTTGCACTGGCTTACTTAGGCTCTTGGCAAGGTTTGACTTATTGTATGTTGACTAGTTACTTCTTGTTTGGGCTCTCAGGTTTGTAAATCATCATGCCCCTAGAAGCAAAAGTTTCATAAATGATATAAGGTCCTTCCCACAATGTATGGAACTTAGTTCATTGAGGTACATGTGTGGGGTTCCAATAGAGGGTCTTATCTTCTGGTTGAAATTTGACTTTCCTAATTCTAAGGTCATGGCACTTTTTGACAAAAAGGGAAAACAATTGTAGTAGAAGAGGCTATAGACTCAACCACAGAAGAGGATGATGGATGTGACATGTACACAAGTATTGGGTTTTTTCTTTGAATCCTAAGTTCGTACAAAAGCAAATACCTAGGAAATTACCTTACTCACAAGGTAATTATAGACAGCCCTACAACCAATCATACTATTGTAGTGGGACTTCTTATCAGCCTCAAAATCACTATCAATTGTAGTTGCAAAACCCACAATTATGGGAGATGCCATCATCGAGCCAATATTACCCATTGATAGTTGAACCCACATGGATATTATGTTCAACAACCTATTTCCCCGACTGCTCCTAATTCCTCTACCTCAAATCACTACTATCACTCTATCGAATGTCATCAACCCGTAGCATCTCCTATGGGATCACCATCTCAAACCTCTTATGCTCCACGACATCCTCTATATTCTCATACTTTCGTCCACCATATCTCACCACCAACAACACAAGAAGAATTGACATCACAACATTAATGGAAGAATGCCACTTGTGCTATGAACATACACGTAAATGATAATTCTAATAGATCTAAACCATGGTCTTGAAAATGAACTTTCTTTAGGATAGTTTCCACACATGAGCACAAAACATGTAGACCTACTAGTTCATCAAAACCAGCATAAGGCCAACCTAGTGCAACACCATTCCTTACTAAAACAATGTTTTTCAATCCTACACAAGAGCCAACACCCATTACCACTCCAGTGCAAAACATAATAGATGAACCTATCACTTTGGACTAAACCATACATGACAAAGCTACTACTAGTCCAAGTGGGAAGACAACGTGCTATGATCAATGCTTAACAATCTAAATGCCACAACTAGTCCCATCCACGAAATCAACTAGATCATGTGTGAACACTTGTGATTCGTATGGTTGGGTGTAGGGGTACCTATCA
The DNA here is from genome assembly GCA_015680685.1 of Gnetum montanum. Lineage (NCBI taxonomy): Eukaryota > Viridiplantae > Streptophyta > Gnetopsida > Gnetales > Gnetaceae > Gnetum > Gnetum montanum. The sequence goes on along the minus strand of MNCI01009116.1, from coordinate 122,132 downwards.
CTCACCATTGAGATAACTAGCACCATCCTTGACAATGACGCCAATGATTAGCAGTACCTAACACTATACCAAACCATATGAATCACAAGTGTTTACACAAAATTTGGTTGAATTTCATGGATGGAACTAGTTGTGGCATCTAGATTGTTAAGAATTTATCATAGGATGTTGTCTTCTCACTTGGACTAGTGGTAGCTTTGTCACATATGGTTTAGTCTAAAGTGAGGCATACGATACTTGATGTTGTTAGGCGCATGTTACTCCTGACGATAAACATAATTGAGAATGAAATTTAATCCTAAATCTAAGTAATGGTTGTATTGTAAATCTACTCTAGCCTAGAGCGATGAGCATCTAGTCTTGGCTTACCGTACACCTTGGGCTCATGTAATTGTTACCAGGTTATCAAGCATTATGCTACTAAGAGAACCAAGCAATAACACTACTAGGATTACCAAACGATTACACTTAAATGTTCAAAACCAGTTGTACTCATTTCGCTTTACTAATGAACAAGAAAGTAAAGTACATGAAAATGTAAATGATTAAACTAAGAAAATAGTAAAAAACTATGCTAAATAAAATAGTAAAACTAAGTGGATGTTACAATGAAGAAAAGTAATCTTGATCTCTATTTCTAGACATGAACTATGCTCAAGTACACTTCTCTCAAATAAAGATTCTGTACAGTTGCTGAACACCATACTATGGGCATTCACTCTATCGCTAAAACTATAAAATGAAACTGCAAGAATCTACCTAAGGGTGGAATAAAAGTTCTCTAGATTGTGCACCCAAGTGCTGTATTTATAAGTAGGCACCCATCCCATGATATTGGTGATACAATGACATATCATGGATACGATATCGCATCTATGACATCGTAGATACGCTATTGTAGCTACGATATCATTGGTGGACAAAAAATTAACTTTTTGCAGACAGATGCATCAAGGCATCTACCTTGACATGGTTGTGTCAATGTAACCAATCAATGCTTCATCACCTTGATTTCTTTATGTGCTGCAACACATTGATATGCAAGCTTGCCATTGGTTCAACCACTTCTATTATTATGAAGGCATCCTCTTAATGCTTCTAACCCTAGACTAACATGTGACATGTGAGTTGTGTACCTATGTTGCACTCGTAGTTTCTTGAGGACATTAAGGTATAGTCCACCTTAAGCCTGCTTTAAAAATTTTGGCTACTTTGGGACTCTTGGGTAATGCTGAATTGTACTTTCTCATGGCAATGTTGTTCCACTTAGAATCAAATATAAGGTTTGTAGTTTGAGGCTAGTGTTGGTTTATGGTTCATGATCATGCTTTGTTGTTTGTGATTTGTGTGATGTTATGATAAATAAGAGGAACAAAGGATGTTAGAATCTTGGTAAGTCTCCTAGTTCTAATCTTCACCATGGATCAATGGGAGATGACAAATTAGATAGTCATGTACACAAAGATGTGAATGTTTATTAAGTGAAGATGTAAAAATTTAGAGGAAATGACTAAAGACAAGTGAACAAATCCTAGTCCTACTCTTGTGGAGGATCCAATTATATGAACAATTGCTATAAGTAGATTACTTACAGATATATTGTCTAAGTTAAGTAAAAAGGGGTTTATATGCCTCTTGAGTTTGTTGGTTAGAGGAAAAGTTAGCACAAGTAGGTGACATAATTAAGTGTCATCTACCTAAAACAAAAATGATCAAGTGGTTCAAAAATTGGTTGATTTAAGAAATTTTCTTTCTTGTTCAAGTGAGCTCTTACACAAAACACACAAGTGTGCTCAAGCTTAAAATTTTATATTGGTGTTGGTTTGTGGTTCATGATTGATGAGCAGCGAGTCTACCCCATGCCCAACTATACAAATCACAAGCGTTCACTAGCAATCGAGTCAAATAACATGGACTTTAGCTATCTAAATGCCAATATCAAAGATAGTGAGCTATGGACATGATCATTCTCTTCCTAGCTACACTTGTGTAAGCGCAAGAGTATGGTTAAGTGAAGCTACGGCACATGATTTGTATTAATTTTATATTTTTATCTAGTTATGCTAAGTGGTAAATAAAGTAATTGATTAAGAATTAATCTAAGTAATTATCTAATGTCTTCGCCTATTTCCTAGCATAAGCATTTGGTCCAACCTTCCATACACATTTTGAACTCGTTACAACACTACTAGGATTACCAATGTTTAACATTATGCTTAAGGTGGTCGTACTTATATGTATTAGTTAAGTGTATTTAATTAACTAGGAACATGGAAGTAAAGTGCATGAATAATAAATTGCATAAAAGTAAACATTAATCTATTTTCAAATGTTGCAAGCTATTTCAAAAATCTCGTCTTTATTACCATCACATCAATGTGTCTAGGTACATTAAGGCTCAAATAATGATCTATACAATCCCTGACTCCTACTATAGACACTTAGAAAATATAATAACTATTATGGAAAGAAACTACAAGAACTTCATTACTCTACTAACTATCTGATACCATAAATGCGATGGGTATGTGCATTTAGATAGGTAGACTCAGACACCACGTCGATGCATCAACACATGCATCGACGCAGCCCATCGATGATGATTCATCATACTTCCACGACTAATTGAAAAATCGTCCTCAAGTAAACAAAAGGAGGATCTAGCTTTTTACAAAATTTGAAAAGATATGGAACTATAGACTGACTAACTCATTTACTAACTAACAGACTCTAAATACCTAATTGTATGGATATATAATGATTACAAAATGAATGCTCATGAGACAAAATTGAACATCCTTATAAAATTAACAGTTGGAACTCCTCTGACCGTTGAAGATAAACAGAAGATTACACAATGCTAGGAGGTGGAGGCTCCTGGGATGCTGATGGACCTTCTCTAGCCTCCGGTGCCCACAATGGTGGTCATTGAGGTTGAGGTAGTTACAATTGTCCTGCTGCAACTACTACCTCTAGTGAAAAGTGAAAGGAATTCAACAGTGCCTTCATCTTATCCTCCTTACTTTGGGGATCGTACATAGTCTAGGCAACATAACCGATGTGAGTTGGTATAGGAACATCCCACAAACAGGGCATGGTTGGGAATAACTCCTTGACATTCATGAACTAGGCAGTGAATTATTTACATTTGATGTCGAACATCCTAACAAGATTTTTTAGCTCCTAGTAATCATTCATTCTTTTGGTCAAGTTCTCTACTACTAATTATTGATCCATGAAGTAGGTTTGGAGAACTTCAAACTTGGTGTTAACTATTTCTAGCTTTTGCTTTGTGTCCTTCTAATGCTTGAACTCTATCTCATACAGGAGATATGAGCTAATCACTTGTTTTGCTCACTCTGACTATGGCCTTTCAGTAGTTAACATTGCCAAGTTTGCATAGTAGAGGTTGGCTAACTCCACGTATTTAGTCATCTTCTCGATCTACAACTCCTTTAGATGAATTTCAACTTTGTTGTAGGTGTTTCATCCATCAAATATGGGCTGCCACATGTCACCTCCTTGTTGGAGTTGCTGGAGAATCTTGTTCATTTTTGCCTTCACCAGTTGAATCTCTTTTTCCATTCACCTCTTTGAGGAGCCCAACTTGGTCCTTGTAATGATTCTTTACCCATTCAAATTTAAGGCTCTTATTCTTTTAGGCGACTACCTCAATTGCTAATTTCCAGCTAAGCACATAGAGCTTTTCCATCAAGGGATTTCAATTTTCAATAGCTAACCTCCTCAAATCCATGTTCACCTTAGGAAGTTTCTCTTGCTATTATTAAAAATTCCACCATTTGATCTTTTTGTGGCTTAACATAATACAAGTGGTGATTATCCTTGGTCAAAACTAGATTCTCCTTATAAACTTGTGATAGGTCCTTCTTGGTGTTGTCAGCAAACGTCTTTGATAAGGATGCGTCAAAGACCATCATCTCCTTTGCATTCTCAACCTCCTTTAATTTATTTTGAAGCTATAAGAAAGTTTCATCCCTTGATATTTCCTAGATGAGAATGGTGGAATCAGCTAAGCAAGTTCTCTGTTTCACAACTTCTGCAACCAACTTTTTGTTTTTAGTTGTGGCTATCTCAAGTTGGGCATTGGTGATGATGAGCTTGCCTTTGGCCTCCAATAGCTTTGACTAGGTAGTAGTGATGTTATTTGGGAGATCAAATATCTCTAGAAGTGGTTGTCTGGTATCCACTAGTTAATCTAGCACCTCCTCGTGCTAGGCTACACTTAGCCTCCCACTTACTCTTGCAAATGTCTACATGTCTTTGAGTGTTGTAATGTCTGGCACAGCTAGTAGGAGAGTTTAGGGCCTCTACCACATGGTTGGCCACCACCTCTACTATTGTCTCTTATCCATGATTCTACATCACCAAGACAGTTGTCCCCTTGCCCTCCTCCAAGTGCACTAAAAAAGTGGCAACATTCACAAGATCTCTAGGAATTATTATTATCCTAGGATGGACATTGTCACATCTTGGGTGCTTGGATTCAACCTTGTGGGCACGTGCATCCTTTGTGCAAAGAATAGTGACGTAGTCTTCTCCAACCAACCAATTGTTTGAGTGACCTTGTTCAAATGTTTCAAAGTTGGTCAGTAGACTGATGGTTCCCCACCACTCGATCCTTCCTGCTGCTACTACAGGAGTTTCTCACAAAGATTCTATATGCACTCGATGGTAGCACAAGGCTCCAATGTTGTTTTGTGAGACGGTGATGGTGGTGGCTACTCCTCTTATAATAACTTGATGAGCATTTAGTCCTTCATCATCTCCTGCCAAGATGTGGCAAGAGCATGATGAAGTGCATTGTTGGCATAATGGGCTATGCCTCCCCTTTTGCATAGTTTTTTGATGAAGCATAGAAAGGGGAGTATCTTCCTCCCATGTTCATTCTCTTTATACCTTTTTTCAATCTTTAGGAATATGAGTTATGGAAGGTTGATAGGGAATTTTCTACTTAGAGTGGTACACACACGGGCAGAGAAGGTAGTGATTTTGCTCTACCTCACCATTAGATTCAGGTGGTAGTTCACGATTTTGAAGTACACTGCCTCTTAGCCATGATGGGTGCATTGTACTTCTTACAGTCCACTCCATAGCACCATTGGACCCATTCTTTCTTAACTTTTGGGTTTGCCTACATTGAAATCTCTGCCAAGGTTTCTCCAATGTTAGGAAACTCAAGGGCTTTTGAAATGGCCTCGACTAAATAAGACACATTGATCTCCTTCATCTTGACCATGATATTTGCTTGCTTGTTGTTCTAAAAGAGGTACATCTCTCTTATGTACCACTTCTCATTGGAAGTGAGGATAGGCCACATGGGAGAGGTTTGTAGTTGGGTTTTTACCTCTTCTCGTGCCATGTCCAAGAAGGAACCAAAGTTAAGTTCTTGAAGAACTAAACCTTTGACCTTCTTAGTGTTAATTTTTCTTAAGCAGGCCTCAATCAAGGTGACCTCCAAATTTGGTCCAGGCCTAAGCACCTCGTCTCACTATGACTGACTGGTCTTTGCTGTGGGAATCTGTTGGATAGATTCCACTTCAGGCTCCTCCTCTTGAAGAGTTCCCATTACATGGGTTTTAGCTACTTCTTCTTGGGACTATTATGGCTACTTGCCTCTTCCTCCTCTTGGTTGCCTGTCCCTTGGTTGGGATGGTCCTCCCTTCTACATTCTTTTGGATCTTAGTGCCATCTGTAATCACAACATAACTAAGGATTAACTTTTAATGTGTAACTTAGAATACTTTCATACCTTGTTTCCTTGGCTAGTTACACTTAGGCTAAGTTGTGATTAGGATAGATTCATTATTTTAATATTATTTTATTAGTTAAGCCATGTGGGAGTTAGAAAAATTATGAAAAATTTTTCATTAGAAACCATTGGTTTGTGGCCCACATGATGTAAAGTTCACCTCCTATAGCTGCAATATCAAAGAATGGAGTGATTTAGATAAGTGGTTTGGAAGATATAGGCTTGGGAAGGCTTTGGGCTCTGAAAAATGGGAAAAACTCCATTGGCGTTTGAGTGCAAATGTGAAAAATTTCTAATTGTCAACGCATATTTATAGCATTTTTGCATTGCATTAATGGGGATGCGTTGATGTAGTGAAAACCCAAATTTTTTCACATTTAAAAACTAAGTAAAATAAAGAGTTTTTGTATAAAATTGGAGTCTAGAGGAAGCCAGAAAAACCTATAATAATAGGGAATGCTCAAAGATGGCTTAGAATACGTGTCAAATGGAGATTTTTAGGAGATTAATGTGCCAAGGAGGATAAAAAAATGCATGCATTATGGTGGAAAACTTAAGGTTTGAGAGCAAGATGGCTAAGGGATAAGGATTTTAACCATCCCAACCAAGGAGTATGCAAGTGGGTCCTCCCTATAGTAGGCTTATGCCCTTAATGCCCTTGCATGTCTTCAAACCAAGGAGTCTATGGGCCCCAAGGATGATTAATGGTTGTGGATTGTTAAAGACCAAATCACCAAAGAAGTTATCAAAGAATTTCAACCGTTTACCAATGAACCCATCGAAACAACCATGAAAATAGATAGTAAGGTGGTTTATGGAAAGAATTTGTGGATGAGAGAGAGTATGGAATGGAGTTCCCCATGGTGGTCAGATGAAGTCCCTTGTGGAAGATGTAATTCATTATGACCTAATAACTTCATTTCTTAGTTTGAATCAAGATCATCCACTTCCAATGACTTCACATTAACAACTTAGATCATTCTACCCTCCAAGGTATAAGAACATCCCCATAGACCACTTACCATTCCAAGAAAAGAAGAAAAAAGAAGCAAGAAGTGAAAAGGGCCTTAGTTAGAGGGGTGCCTTTAGGCATGGGTAACATGTTTTTCCAACCCCATAACTAGTACTTGTAGCTTGTTATGACATTTAAGAGATGTGCTTTAAATTCCCATTATTGTTGTTTTTTTTTTCAAATGAGAACCACACCATGTAAAGACGTTGCTTCCTGTTTATTGGTCTATGGTGGAATGGTGAGAAACCCATGAAAATACTTATGTAACTCAGATGGTAGGTAGGTAAAAAAGTGATAAATCCCTTTGAAGTCACACCCTTGTCAATCCACTTAATTCATCCCAAGTTTGGAAAGTACAAAGGTCACTAATTCATATTAAGTTTTTATTAAGAAGGGACCTCATATTTCCAAAACAAGGAAACACCATAGAGTTGAATGGAGTGGTGGATGATGTGGACTCACTACCTGTTAACATGAAAAGAATCAATGTCCCATTACTAAATGTCAAAATTTCAAAATGAAATGCAATCATTTTACAATCAAGTAATCAATAAAGTTTTCAACCATCATTAATGAGTAACTATAGTTAGCACCAAGTCTTGATGGCAATAAAGAAAATTAAAGAAACCTAAGAAAAATTCAAATAAAGAAAAATAAAGAAAAATATGGAAAATTTGCAAAATACTCAAGAAAATGAAAAACATACTAAAGATGGTGTAAAACAAAAAACTTAAAAACTGAGGAGCCACTTGTAAAATATCAACATGGATGGCCATCTCCCTCATGACTAAGTTAGAAGGGGGAGATCTGAAGAATTTAGTGTGCATGCCAATTAGATGGCTCAAGGAAAGGCTTGCATTGCTAAGTGATGAGTGGCGAGGTACCCCTACACTCAACCATACGAATANGAAGAGATTCTAAGCTAGCCTAAGTGCGATGAGCATCCGTCCCTTAATCATCCGTACACATCTTGGACCTCATGTACTACTACTAGGATTACCAAGTGCATGTCCTAGGTACGCTACTAGGATACCAAGTAGTCACACTTAAATGCTCAGTCGTACTCATTTCGCATTTCATAATAGGGATAGGAGAGGAAGGTAAAGAGATATTCAGTAAGAAAGTAATAAATAACAGTTAAAACTAAGTGAATGTTGCAATGATGAAGTAATCTCAATCTTTATTGTTGGTCATGTGTGTGTCCAAGAACATCACACTAGAATCAAGGTTTCGTACAATTACAATCATCACACTACGGGCATGCACTGAAGAAAGGGTTGAGAGGAATTGAAACTAACAAAAAGATCCTACTATAATACTAACTTTTCCTATTACTCTCCCATGCATCCCATTGTGTATTTATAGGCTCACGTGGGTACCACAATATCGTGTATCTGATATCACTTGTCAAGCCGCAATATCGTGTACCTGATATCGAGGGTTCGATATCAAGGGTCTGATATCGAGGGTCTAATATTGAGGGTCTGATATTGGGGCCTAACAAATCATGGTTCATCATACCCCCATGACTAAATGCAAACTCGTCCTCAAGTTGAACAAAATGAGAACAAGCCCCATTGATTACATAGTGGATAGGTATGGGATTATTGATTGACTAAAACTTTATTCATGCCACAATGGAGGATTGCATACAACAAAATTGGGGCATATACATAAAATTACAAAAGTACAAAACTTTGTTGGAACTCATGTAGTTTCAGGTGACGGTGGTTCCTTCATGGGTCGCTTTCCCTTATCATGTGCTCCAGTTTTTAGAATTTGATGGCTCTGGAGGAGTGCTTGGAGTTTTTCCTCTTTAGTTCAGGGGTCTTGTGCCATCCATGCTAATGCTCCAATGTTTGATGGAGTCGGCACCTCCCATGGACATGGCAGTTGCGGGAACATTTGATTTGCTTTGACATACTAGGTCCCAAATAGTTGTCGTTCCTCCTCGTAGGCTCTGGCTTTATCCTTGTACTCTTGGTAATTTGTAAGCCATCGAACCAAGTCTACCACAACGTCTTTTTGTCCCTGGTAGCTAGTTTAACCACCTCTAACTCAGAATTTTCCACTTCTAACTTCTACAGTGTCTTCTTGTGCTCCCCAAATTCTGTTTCATATTTTGCGTAGGCGGTTGCTACCTACTTCTCCAGCTCTATTCTCGAGCGTCCTACTGTTAACATGGCTAAATTGGCATACCATAGGTTTGTCAATTCCATGTACTCTGTAAGATCTTGTATCTACAGGTCCTGGCTTTTGAGCTCTGCTTGGTGGACGAATGCATAGGTGTCTAGTATGACCTGCCAATCAGTGTGTTGAGCACTGAAGGTGTTAATGTGGGCCTTGGCCATATGGATCTCTTTTTTAACGACTTGCTTATACATTCCCACATGATCTCTAAAGTGCTCCTTCAGTCTCTCATTTCTATTGGCCTTGTTTTTCCATGCACTTATTTCAATTACCATCTTTTGACAGATTGTGCATACCTCCTCCATTGAGAGGGTTCGATTCTCTTTGGCCAAGCAATTCATGTCCTGGTTGATCCTAACTAACTATTCTTGTAACTGCTAAAAATTCTCTTCAAGAACATTCTTTTGTTTCTCCATAGTGGTCAACTGAAGATTATCTACAGCAAGCTGTTTATTCTCTTCTTGTAAGGCCTTGACTGCTTTGGCATACACATATGTCTATGCTTGTGCCTTGGAAGTGTCCCAATCAGTCCTCTCTTTCTCCTTTGCCACTCTTTTATTGTCTACCAATAATTTAGCGAGTTACTCCATCCTAAAACATTCTAGTTGGTCTACGAGGATGAATTGAGATGGATCCCACTGTGCAGCTTACAGGATGACGAGCCTTTCTTGGAGTCTTTCCAACTCCACCTCTGCATATTTGGCCCTAATCTCTACCATGACCAACTTCCCTTCAGTGGAGATGAGGTCTAATTGAATTGTTGTGACATCTTGTGGGATGTCAAACAAGGACATCATTACTTGTCCTATTTGTAGCAATTCATCAAGAACATCCTCATGCTCCGCAGGAGTCATCAAGGGGCTGACCAAAGTTTGAGCATCATGTGCTCCTATGAAATCCATTGGTGGCACAACAAGAACATTAAAGGACTATTTTATGTGGTCTGTGACCACTTCTGTGGCTCCTACTACATCTTGGTGCTACATGACCACGACTGTGGCACCTTCACCCGTTTCTAATTACACCTAAAAAGGATGCAGCATTTCCTGAGATCTATTGTGACCAGTGTGTCTCCCCTCCTCCTGTTTGGATGGACACTTCACCCTGTGCGTGATCTATGGAAACCATGGGTTGTACGACATCGTCAATGACCTGGAAGAAATTGGTATCATCATGACTTCCCTTGCTGACTATCTCAGCGATGGCCCTGAGATGGATCATCAATGGTCAATAATCCTACAACAGTGGCAGTAGTTGCTCTCACTAGCCTATGTTGGGCCCTACTTCTTATTGTTGACTGGGTTGTGTGCTTGGGAGTTGGCTAGGCCCTATAGGTTGAGTCACAATGGGCCCCACTGTCTATTCTTGTTTTGGCTCTAGTGTCTCACTAGCATTTTTCCTTAGGGCTGGTGGTTTCAGTAATTTGTAAATGAAGCATTTTGGGCTCTTTTGGGGAAGTCATTAGTGTACCCCAAAATTCCAGCACATCAACACAACTTCTTGATGAGACAAGGGAAGGGCAATGTGAATTTCCCTATCTTGTGTTCCTCAAATTGCCTCAAAATCTCTATGAGATACAGATGAGGAAGGTTAGCATTAACCTTACCCTTCAATATCGCACTTCCTATGGCCACATATGTTGAGATCCTATTCAGTCCTTTCATGGGGAAGATATGATAAGTGTTGATCTTCAAATAGATTCTCTCTTCCAAAGTCAACTCTCCATATACCTTGTCTTCCTTGCCATACATCCTTTTCAACCAAATGTTTCATGCACAACATCGGAGCGAGTCGACGGGTGAGCAATTTCTGGCCCCATATTCACAAGATTCAACACTTCTAAAATGGCCTTGGCAGAAAAATCCACAAACACACCACCAATATTAACTATGATGCCTTCTTTATTGTGCCAAAATTGGTACGTCTCTCCTAAGTACCACGTGCCACTTTCAGAAAGGATAGGCCATAATGGGGATCCTTTGAGTTGGTCCCTAACTGCCTCGAGAGCGAACTCCATGAAAGGTCCAAAGTTTAGTTCCATGATCACATCTACTGATGTGGACCTTTCATGGATCACCTGAACACATTTTGGGGATAACGTGAGACATTGTTTTTGTTCACGTGCTTCAGTGGCTCCTCTTTCAGCTTGTCCCGATTACATAGTAATAGGAGGTTCTTGATGGATGCTGAATGATTATGCCTCCTATTCTGCATGTTTTTTGGGAGATGCTTGGCCTCTACCTCTCCTTGGTCGTTTGGATGTACCTTGAGAGGGTTCTCCTTGTTGTCCACGTTTAGGGGCCATCTGCAATCACACGGGGCCATCCATTAGTAAGGTTACTTAAAAAGTTTGATTTATGCCTTACTTCTTGCCTTTAACGAATTCATTTCTTATTTCATATGATCTAGAGTTAAGAAATTTTATAAAAATGTCCCCTAAAAGTTTTAATATTAAGCCCAATTTGATTAGGTGGTTCCACAAATTAATTCCCCTAGTATGAGTGAAGAGATAAAGTTGATTTGGCAACATGTTTAACAGTTTTCATGATCTTTTACCCTTTATCATATCCTTCGAGTGACAATGAATTTTGAAAAATTATGCGTGACTTGGAGTGTACCCTCCCCCATGACTAAGCTGAACACTCCGGGTTTAGACGGGTTCAATCGGGATGGGAATCAGAGCGTTAATGAATGAGTTATGGGTGTTGGAACGAGAGGTGCACAATTTAGCAAGTTCATGGAGAAAAATTTGAACTCCCCCCACGTGAATAGTGTAAAATGATGTTGACATGCACAGGGGGGCCATGTATATAGGTTTTTTAGGGACGCGATATCGCGTACCTGATAGTGCAGACCCGATATCGCGTTGGACCCAATATCGGGTAATCGATATTACGGCCCATTGAAAATAGGGTACATAGTAAAATTAATGAATTTTTAAATTTCCAAGGCCACAAATGAAGGAATTGAGGTTAATTAGAAAGGTGCAAGGTAACACTGAATAGACCAAAAGGCACAAAAGGTATAATGGGGTGGAATCTAACAATGACATTCCTAAATGGGATGAAGAAAAACGACATGAGATGGTGTATAGGAACGTATGAACTTAGAAGGATGATAAAGGAAAGAATAGATTTGGCAATGAAGTACTCAGAGGTTATAAAATGATGTGATGATGTGCATCAAGTACAAATTACAAAAGTTACGCAAGTGGGTCCTCCCCAAAGCAGGTTCCTACCTATAATGCCCTTACGTAAACACACCTTAAAATGTCCGTAGGCACTAGAAGGGTTAAATGTAATCCACACCAGTTCCACAAAACACACACATGTAAATACCACCAGGATGAGGTATGAATTCAATGCTACACAAGACATGAGTCGTAAATACATGAATAGCGAGATGAGGTGAATTATATAATGGATTGCAAAGATTGGGACATGAGGTAACTAACCCATGACATAATGAATCTTGAGTGTAGGATGTGATTAATGTGTCATTTGCCCATCACTCCAAAATCAAGACCAAGTCCATTCCTCTGATCAATGACATCACATTATTTCATCCCATGATGGACAACCATAAGAGTACCACGACAACAAGGCGTATGATCACTTGGCATTTTGTTCAAGGGAGAAGTGATTCGAAATTGCTTTGTGGCACTTTGAGCTTGATCTTTTCTTTTTCTTTTTGTGTGGCCGCTTTGGAACACTCTTCTTGTGCTCTCTCTCTCTCTCTCTTTTTATTTTTTTTGAATGCTTAATCCAGAGAAGCTGCCTACCTTTAGGCATGGGTGCATGTCTTTCCAGTGGAACCCCCTAGAATAACATTGGTTTTCTTGAGTGAGTGCCTTTATTACTCTTACTTCCATTTTTCGTTAGATCTACAAGGATCTTGGTATACCCAGGCTACATGGTAACTCCTACAGATGTCACCAAAGAGAATCCACAAGTTCCCTTGATGTCACACCCTAGACATTCCCTCTTAGTCCATCATTTTTTACTCTGGGCATAATAAGCACAAAATTACTTTAATTTTTAATGATGTCAAGAATATCATCATACCTAGAATAGAACCTCTTATTAATAGAATGGTTGGGTGGATGTGGTGGGCTCGCTATCCAAATAATTAGTCACTCGAGACTTGATAGTAAAGAAAAACACCTCAACCAGCGAGTCACATGAGTGCTTTATTCATAGATGAGATTACTCATAAAAAGATAAAAAGATAAAACAACAAATTGAAAGATGAAAAACTGAGAAACAAAAATTGTAAAATTAAAGAAAAGGAAAAATATTTATTAATTCTGCTTGTTAGAATGGAGGATATCCCTCATAAATAATCGATTGAGCATGGCTAGAATTAATAAATGGAAGGTTAGGATCCATGCATGTTGGAAATATTGGGGCCTGGTCATATCCAATCCATTGGGTGTCTTTTGATGTGGTGGTTGGAATGTACCCAAACTAGGGTTCAGACACTTGACTAATGTTGACATAGTGGGGCAAGTTATAAGATGTGGTTAATTGATAAGGACTTAACCCACTATGGCACCCGTGACTGTAAGATGGTATGCAAGGATCAATATGTCTCCCTACGTGGCTATATTCATTGGGTTGCATAGTTGTTGGAGTGTTGAGTGGTGACCTGGATAAGGTAACATGAGGCGTTGGGTTTGAGGAGAAAGATGCACCACAGTGTTGAACTTGTGTTGAGTGGGAGGATGCAGTGGTCTCAGAATTATGTTGTCCCTTTCTACGGTCATGTCTAAAGAAGGGATGCCTTCAATGTTGTGGAGGATTTCCACTACGGTTGACAGTAGCAGCACAAGTAACGTTTGTGGGTCGATGCTGTGGTGCAAATCCTTCTGGTACTATTGGTGGTGATGTAGAAGGAAATGAATGATGAGAATATTGAATTTCAGAA